>CABFVX010000012.1:36704-48754 GCA_902151425.1 Timema shepardi | reverse complement strand
GGGGGGGGGGGGGGATTTCCTAAATGGTATTCCACTCTCCTTCCACACAAATGCGGGTTCACTTCCTCTAATTCAACCTTACCAATCCATTAGCGTAATTAGTACTTAAAGCGTATAACCCGAACGGGTAGTAAGACTCGGTGCTAAACATTATTATTATTATTATTACTATAATGTGTTAGGAGTAAGGAGGTGAAATTTAGAGGAAGTGTATGCTCATTTGCGTGTAGATAGAGAGTGGAATTTTTTTTTATGAAAACTACCCTTAGTGAATCTGACTGGGATTCGAACACTGATAACCTCGTAATCAATAGTGCAGCTTATTTCGAGAGTGATGACTTAGAGCTTTCGAACACCGAAGCGGATATTCGGCGGGAAAAAGTGTGTAGGCCTATTAACCACATGAAGAATAAAATTCTGCGGGCAAAAAAGGGGGGGGGGGAGCAGAATTGACAACATACTCAATACTTAACAACATTTGACGAATGGTCTCCGTTTCAAGATGAACCAAGACAGCAGTGTTAGAGCATTAGCTTAAAGCCAAAGGCCCTGGGTGCGATTCCAATGTCCTGGTCATTATTTTTCACATAATTGAATAGCTAATGGTCTATTAGTTTCACTTACTATAGTAGGCAAGTGTTAAATTATAATAATTTAAAAAAAAAATTATGCACCACAAGCTTTATAAATATTTTATTAAAATTGTGTTTTTCATTAGGAATATTTTTATCTACAAACAAAGAGTTTACAAACATACATTTGAAAGTTGTTCAAGGTATCATCGTATTCTCCTGAGCATCTGTTTAAATAATGACTTGAATACTGATTTGTCGGTTCATTTTATCTAGGAAGACTTTCTTCTGTTGCGAGGGGACGTGGAAGTCTAGGGGAAGATGTCAGACTTTTGTGTTAGATGTCCAGGGCTCAAATCCCGGTTCCGACACAGATGTATTTGATAATCAAACCCTTCCTTTACCTCTTGCAAAGTGTGTGCTTTCACGCTTTGTGAAATTGTGGATTGCCAGACCCCCCACTGTGGTTCAGAGCCCACGTTAAACTGTAGGTCCCCTCTGCTCTCCCCCATCATAATTCTCAGGTATTATCCTACCATATTGGGGTAGTGGAATTCGCCTTAATGGTGTTCCTACCTCAGAAATTAATTCCTCCATATACCAGGAAAGCAGAGGTAAGATAAGGTCAAATGACAAAAAATATAGAACATAAGTCCCACACCCACTTTCTGTTGCGTCTTACAACGTAAACCAAACATTAAAACCTTACTTGAACACTGGGTGACCATTTTAGTTTCAATATTTTGTCTGAAAAAAAAAACTAATATTTTTCTAATATTAATATCATTATTTGAACTATTGAGACATTTATTTTTAACCACACTAATGGTAAAGGGCTAAGAAAGGTTAGCATTTGAGAAAAAAAACTTATTCTTTGCATGAAGGGAGAGCTATAACAATATTTGAGATAAAAAAAACTTATTACACCCGTACGGAAATCTAACCCCAACCTCTTCGACACTGAAGAACTATACCAAATGAGATCTTCTCTATTCGTTTATCCCACTGATGTGGGTAAAATATTACAAATCAACTTTTTATATAACTGTTGTATTTTGATTTTTCATCACAAGGTGCTATTCTAAGTGATGTTTCGATTGTGATCTGACTATACGATGAACACTTGTTACATCTTAATATTCGCTAAAAATAACTAACTTACACTAAGTTACGAGTCATAACCAAGGCGAAAAATCCTCTGAGACAATGTTCTTTTAGTTGTCCATGCAAACGAGATAGTAGAAAAGTTGAGTCTAAGTAAATTCAGACGTTGTGCAAATCTACAGCTTAAGGTGACGATGTGGGAATGCGATAAGTGTTTTCTACAGTTCTTATATCATTTATGTTTTTCAAAATAAATCATTGCCCCAATATATATATATATTTTTTTCAAATTAAATCATTGCCCCAATAATTTACAAGGTGAGAGGAACAAATCTTGAATAGCTTTTAAAATGATGAGAGAAAGTTGTCATTAAATTCCAGGACACCCTTGACTTATATTTTGTAATGCGGCCAATAAAGCTGGTATACAAATAATTAGAATCCCATTTAGAAAAATGAACATTTACTTCTTAGCCAGCTCCTAACCTGGACTCTAACCCTGATTTATCCGAGCAGTGCAATTTTAAAACCCCAGACCAGTCTGCCCCTACTGCCGGCTTAGATGACCAGTTAATTTGATAACTTGGGGTGGCTCATAATTTTTTCTTGTAGTTGACACCATGCAACGGATATTCTCTAGAAAACGTGTTCTGAATGTCTTACAAAGTTTAAAGTGCAATCTTCCCCCCCTCCATTTCTCCCTCCCTTTATGCACGAGTGTACCTCATTAATCGTGAAGTACCCCGAAATATCCTTTTGGCTCCTATTCCAAGCCTCTCTCTTTCTGTACAAACAAGCTAGAGGTGTTAGCTAACCCTGAACGAGGACTGCACAACTTCCCTCGGAGCCATTAGTCAGAACCTTCTCACAAGAGTCCCAGCCAGTTTATTAATATTTCTGACAACTGACACTGCTTTTCAGAGTGTTGACTCTCGTCTACTACTCATGAGTTTAGTTTAGACTAATCTAACAGTTTGCTACTGGGATCTTCGTTAAGGTGAGGTGGAAGGGGACGCGAGAAAAGACCAGTGTTTTTTCCCCCCATTCTTTTAATAGAAAATATAAATTTCCCAAGTAGAGTTTAATTTTATTCACAAAATGACCTCAAACGTTCTTGAATAACTGTCATGAGCTTAGCGGCATTAGATGACAAACATTTTAAATGAAGATAAAAAGTTGTCATTAAGTTCCAAAACACTTGACAGATATTCAATAACTGTTTATATCAACATGCGAATAAAATTAAAATTGTATGTTTATAATGGATTGATATTTGATTTATTTTGACTAAATTAATTCTGATATAAAAACAACAAACTCACTGGTCATTTCTCGCGTCTTCTTCCACCCTACTTTAACTCTTTTTAGTTTTAATTTTCTAGACGTCTCTCTTTCTTGATGTATTTACTTACATAAACTTGATGTTTTAAAATAGTGTTTCCAAAAAATATTGCGATATGCTTATCCCTCAAAAGTATTTTCCGATAGAGACACAAGCTATTTAAAAAAAAATCTTGATGCGTATTTTTCCATGTTGAATCTACAGCAATTTATGATATCTTAGAAACTTTATCCTGAAGCCTACTCTGAATATTATTCAGCCCCCATTCCCAGTAATTTAATTTGTATCTCACCACCAACCCCTATTACATGCTTTTTGGACCATCGGGACCATTCTCATAGCTAAACTAATTGGATATACATAATGATAAGGTATAATTTAGAGAAAGTGTACCCTAATTTGAAAAGAAGAACACCAGTATGCCATTTGTAGAATAATACAGTAGTTACGGGATTCAAGTACCTACCCCGTCACCGGGAAAAACAGAAGACTAGATTTTTTTTCTTCTAAACAATCAGTCCACCGTTGGGAATGCATCACGATTAACTGAAGGATGAGGTATTTATAAATGGGCTTACAAGAGTCCTGCGAATATTTATAAACTCAATCCTGGGTCAATCATAAAACATATTACATTAGAGCCCCTACTATTCAGATTAATTAAGATCTAGGTTAGTCCGTATAGTGTAAAATCCGTATAGTAATTAAGCTCATAGGGGAAAAAAGCCCAAATGATTTCACACTAAAAGCCTTTATTGAAAATATGGCACTAAAACGCATATAACGTATGTATTGGTATGTACATCCAACATATCAAAAAACAAATTACATATGTACTTACGGATAGGCTATATATATTTATGATACATACAACACAACATAAACATCTTAAATGCAATTATATAGTCCTATCCCGTAAATGAACGGCGTGATTAGGTATGGTAAGTATGTGTGTATGTATAGTATGTATGTTAATGTTATGTATGTGTGTGCCAAACATTAAACTAAGTTAGGAAAATATATTAATTTTTTTCTAGCTGAATTTAACGAAAACCGCTGATGCGATATGAATTTAGATAACTAAATTGTAATAATGCTTGAAAAACAAAAAATAATGATTATTAAAATTAGTATTCCGACATTTTATAGACACTATTTCTCATAATTTAGGCGGTTTTTTGTACAGCCAAGTGAACATATCTCTTAAGATTTTTAAATACAGAGAATTGTTGAAAAATTACTGGACATTATTCAATAGGACAAATTGATTTAAAATTCATCCCTTTTAGAGTATTGTCTTGAACGAGTTCTGTTGTTATTTTTTTTAAGTGCTACACGTATCGGAAATGGAAAAGATAAGTAATGGTGGATCACTCATCCCCCACCTTAAAAAAAAAAGATTTCCTTGTGTGTTACCGATCGGAAAGAAGAACAGGGTGGGACCGTTTGAAAGGAATGAAAGATCACCTGGTTGGTTAATGATGCTGGTTCATTTGGTCACGTGGGACGTCCCTTGATTGATGACGCCATGAGGCAGCATCCACCACCTACCTTTTCTTCTGAATGCTGGTTGGTTGTAGAAACAGAGAAAAGAGATCTATACGAGCTTTAAATATCATGGAGGGTCTAAAACGTTAATTATTAATGTATGTTTCCTTTAAGATACTCATAGATGCAGATGGGAGCATAACATTATAATGTACCGTAAAAAGATAGGGTTTAATGAGGTGGATTGGATATAACTAGCTCAAGATAGGGATAGGTGGCGTGCGGCAATGAACTTAAGAGTTCCTAATGCCATACAGTAAGTAACAGTGCACATTATTTCATTTATGATATTTGTATAGTGTTTCTACAACAATAAATAAGACTATTATTTCATTTTACAAATCTTAAGAGATTTTAGTAAATTTATATTTTAATTTATTATTATTATTATTAGCACCGCGTCTTACTACCCGTTCGGGTTATATGCACTTACGCTAATGTGTAATGGTAGGGTGGTTGTGAGATGAAATGGAGGACCTACAGTTTAACGTGGAATCCGAACCACGGTGGAGGCCTGGCATTCCCCACAATATTTTCATATTAAAGCGGGAGAAAGTCAGTGCGGTGCACCGTATCATTTATTTTCTAATTTTTTTGGGTAATATTATACATAATTTATTTTCACACATATTATGATTGCTATTATGCAAATATTAAGTTTTCTATGAATTGCGTTCATTTTGCACTCAGTTTATGGGTTGATTTATGTTTTCTTTCACATATTGTTTTAAAAAAAATTATGATTGATGTATTATTTATATTTGGATTGTCATGGCTACCTTGATATTGTGAAAGAAGAAATTATATAAAGAGTACTGCCGGATGTCTAACATCCTTATTCAAAATAGCTATGATATTCATATGTAGGTATTAACTATTTGAACCCTTGTAAATATCCTGAAAATCTCAAATTTGGCATGCTGAGAGGTCTTAAAATAATATTTTCTAGAAAATTCAAGAAAATCAAAATTTAAGATGAAAACGTTGAAAATGAAAAATTCCTTTATAAACTGTAATCATATTTTAAAGTAATATGTAGTTTACATTTGTTTTAACTCCTTAACAACCAATTTATTTATACTATGGGACTCTTATTTTTTTTTACAAGCACCATCAGGCAAGAGCTCAAAATATTGTGCATATAGAAGTTAAAATTTAATCCTCAAAATAAATGCCAACTTTTAAACACGTTAAGATTATATCTTTATTTTGATATTGTGTAATTAGTCAGCCTATTTTCGAGATTTGTATCACAATTCTAACCAATAAAGGATTAATATTTAGTCATAATGGAAAATTTGTTTTATATTCGCTGTGGATTATTTTATATAATAAAAATAAAAATGCTACTTTATTGATTCCTTAGGTGACCTGGTGGTCTAGGGGTAAGGTGTCTTACTTCTGTGCTGGGCGTCCGGGGTTCAAACCTCGGTCCCGGGACAGATTTATCTGATTACCAAACCCTTCCTTCACCTCTGACGAGACATCTTGTGAATGTGTGGAATGCCAGACCTCTCACCGTGGTTCGGATTCCACGTTAAACTGTAGGTCCTTCATTTCATCTCACAATCACCCTACCATAACACATTAGCGTAAGTGCGTTTAACCTTAACGTGCGAAGAATGGGTAGGCCAGCTAGTTAAAAAAAATTAGTATTTCGTAATATTACCATGGTTTAGACTAATGGCAAGTTACAAACTAGCAGTGCCTGTATTAAACTTTAAAAAAATTAAAGTCTTAGAGCAATAATTATGTTAAATTGTTTAAAAAAATATATAATCTACATCTCAAAATGATTCATTGATAACAAAAATAATGTAGATAAATAAATTGAAAAACTAGTCTCCTAATAGTTTTTTTATATAGACACTCTCTCCCTATTTAAAAAAAAATCTCTCTGGACGTTGTTTCTTTTGGGTTGGTTTCCATCGCTGTGTGGCTCACTAATGATGCTGAGGGAGGAGTTGGATCATTAGTCAAACTGACCAATCCAGAGTCTGGATTCTCATCCATCCATCACCGTGTATTTTCTTGGGTGCATTTCTTGTTTCTTACACCTCTCGACACGACAAAATCTCAACTATGGGGGCAGAACACTTCAAAGAGTTTGTTAAATTTGTCAGTTTGCAGAGTGGTTTTTCTCCTAGTGGCGTTTCGTGGAGTGTGGCCAGGTTAAGCAGATATATTTTGCACTGTTCGCAACCGTGCTTGTGGATTGTGTCCTTCAATCAGTTTAAAGGTCATCCATATACCACGAAACGCTGTTTAAAAGGGGGAGGAAGGAGATTTTATGTCTACAGCAGCCCCGTGGCTTCTTTGGTGCTGAATGTGACAGCTCACAGCTGACTTCTGACAATCAACATTTAGGTATATACCTACATTTTGACTGCCAGAAGTGACAGCTGCTATACACATGTGTTTGCAGATCATATGGTTCGGCATAGGGATATATAACTTGGTCTGGTAACTTATCAAAGCCGTCAACTGTGAGCTGTGAGCTGTCAGTCTGCACCAAATCCATGGGGCTACTGTACGTGGTGTTACTTATGGAGAGGTTTGGTAAAGAAGAGTGTTACGTATCACAAAGGCTGTTAATTTTTAAATGTTGAATGATATAAAGCATCACTCTTGCAAATGACTGTAATGTTGGTGAAGGGGAAAGCTGGATTGGAATCCTGGCTGCGTGTATTGGGCCGGTTTTTTTTTCCTGAATGGTTTCCACTCTCCCTTTATTACAACTCAAACTTAATTACTTACTCTATGGCCTAAGGAACTCGAAAGTTCATAGCCACACTTACAAAAGTACACCACCTATCCCTATCTCGGGCTAGTTCTATCCAGTCCACCTCATTACATCCTTACTCTTTTCAGTTCCATTCTAATGGTATCGGTGAACTGAAGGTCTAGAGGTAAGGTGTCAAACTTCTGTGCTGAGAGTCTGGGGTTCAATCCTCGGTCCCGGCACAGATTTATCTGATTACCAAACCATTCCTTTACCTCTGACAAGACATATTGTGAATGTGGGGAATTCCAGGCCTCCACCGTTGTTCGGATACCACTTTAAACTTTAGTTCCTCCATTTCATCTCACAATCACCCTACCATTACACATGAGCATAAGTGCGTATAACCCGATCGGGTAGTAAGACGCGGTGCAAATAATAATAATAATAATAATAATAATAATAATCTAATGGTATCCACCTATCTGGTTTCTTCCCATTGGTTATACCAGTCAATATACTGAACAAGGTTCTATATTCTCCCACTCACGCGGCATGTCCTGCCCACCGTAATCTACGAGACTTTATTATCCTGTCACTGTATTTTTATGAATACAGGGTATATAACTCATAATTATGTGGACTCTTATATTTCCCAGTAGCCTCATCTTCTTCTTGGACCAAATATATTCCTAAATAACTTGTTTTAGAAAACCCTTATTTTTTCATCATGTGGGGGTAAAATACGTTTTATTCAACTGAACAAAATTTGGTTTCTACTAATAACATTCAACACAACGCCAACAAATATTTATAGTTTAAATTTTACCATCACATAATTTATATACGTATGTTTTATATGACGTGGGATGATTTTGAATGTTTATATATATAAATGTATAAAGATTATGCGTAAATATACTACTTCTAAAGTTGGTATTGTGCTAATGCTCTGAAATCTACTTGAGCATCTGGTTTCAAATTACAATCAAGTTCATCAAGATTTTTTTTTTAATAGTGATTTTGTATCTTCCTTCCAAACGAATATTAATATATATTTTTTTATCAATAATACCTTAAATATCCTGTGTTTTTGGATTATTAAGTGTAAGCCATATATTGTCCAAACAAGTATTAATATGTTAGTAAATTCCATTATCCACTTCCAACTACCCTTTCAGGTAATTCACATATTTAAACTAGGAAGCCTTTGATTATAATAAATGTACCCACATTTTCTTAGAGTATGTGAAGATCTATTTGAGGGAAAATAACTTCATCATATCTGGCTAGTATTCGAGCCCTGACCTTTTCATCACTGGGAAACCAAATGAGACAGACACCTTTGCCCACAAGTGCAACCTTTACGAACATAATTAATGATAATTTTGTATTGTTGTGGTACATATCTGATAATAACTTTTAGAAGGTAACATTAAAATGTAATTTAAAATCCAATATAATTTATGAATACACAAAACACTGGGTAAACATAAATAAACTTCATGTTGAAATTTGTTTTGTATAAAAATAATATTGCTTATCTTTTTTGTTTGATCAAAGCAGTTTTTTAGGGAAGAGTGTAGTTTTGTTCGCGCATTAAAAAACCTTAATATGATGACGTTCTTGTAAGACAGTTACGACATAGGACTAATGACTTAAAGCGCAAGAATCCCAAGTCTGGCCAGAAATACCAAAACAAAGCACGCAACTGGAATATTGCTAATATGGAAATGCACAGTGGAATTAAATAAAAACGGAGACTGAATGTTTTAGTGGTTTGGACACATTTATTTATAAATTAGACAGAGAAACAACCACGAGGAAAAAAAAACTGAAATAGTTAATGAGATAGGCCTGGTTACGGAAATATATTTCTGCTTTGAACAATGTTGTAAAAAAAAAGCCAATTAGTGTAGTTAAAAAAATAATTTATCCGTTATCTTGTCATGAACAAAAACCATTACATTTTAGAAAGTAAAGTTGCCCAAATAAGTCTAGTTTAAAAAACATATTAAATAACCAGGTTTGAAGGAATGTCTAGGAATTTCTAGAGGTTAATGAAAATTAAAAATCAAATTGGTTTACTTAAGTATGGATCAACGTTGTTATTAGGTAAAATGTGAATTTTTTTTAATATTAATTGTTTAACAAATCTTACAAGTTCTAAACAAATGTCTCAAGATGTAGGTAAAGTAGCGAAAAATTATGTACGGTGTACCCTACCTATTTGTTTGAGGTGAAATATTGTATTTATTAATTTGATTCAATTTTTTTAACTAATATTTATTAATCACTATATACGTTGATTCTTCATGAGGAGTTTATTTACTAAGGCAGTTATGCTCCTTTTGGAGCAATTGTTACATTAGACTGGCCCTTGCGATCTGCTTCAGTGGACGCATGGTCTAAGGCGTGACTCTCGTGTTAGACTATGCTGTCAATGACCAGTAAATTGGGGTTCGAATCCCGGTTGGGTCAACTGAGGGTGGTTTTTTCCAAAATGGTTGTCTACTTTCCTTCCACACAAATGTCGATGCACTTTCTCTAAATTCAATCTTACTCATCGCAAACTCATTAGCGTAATTATTACATATACGTATAACCTAAACCAGTAGTAATACGTGGTGTTAAAAAAATGCTGGCCCCTGCGAAATCATAGAGAACGGAAAAAAAGTATTTGTTCTTATAAAATCAAAGTAGGCTTTGATTGACTACAATAAACAAAAACACATTTCTATGGTTACCAAATATTAACTAATGTAAAAATAAGCTTTTTGGCATAAACCAAAAATATTATATTAATATTATTAAAAATTTTAGTTGAAAAAATTTCCAAAATGGCAAGTGAATACACCGCAAACGAGAGCCATACAGCCCAAGAGAACGATGAAATCAACACCAGCGGACAAGACCAAACGAATGAGGTCACTGATGCTGAAGAAAAACCATGGGGCGACACATTTGTCGAAGGGACAGCTGATGAGAATGATGGAGTGATCGGCGAGACTGTTGCAACTAGTGAAACGTTTGAGAAAGATGAAGATAACAAGCAAACAACCAATATTACCTCTACGGATAAGGATGAAGATGTAGACAAGACACCTAAGACTTGCAGCTCATCAGTAATTGGTGAAGCTTATGTTGAGGAACACCTGGTTGACAGCAAAGACAAAGAGGATGAATCTGACTTTAAAATGGAAGGAGATCCTGAAGTAATCTTGAAAGTTATCCCAAGCCAGGAAAAGGTTCCCGAAGGACGAAATGTTCTACACACAGACACGAAGCATGGTAAGTTAATTTTAGAGGGCATTAATATGCTGTCCAACCATTGGCTATGGTGAAAAAGTTTGTTTTGTGATTACAATGGTAAAGCAACGTTATAATTTTTTTTTTAAATACGTTTATTTAGCATTCGTAAATGTAGAATCTGATTAAATTAGCGACCAATTTTGAGATTAACTGGTGAAATAGCTAGAGATAGGATGGAATAGACCTAAACTTTACAAATAAAGGTGATTTCTAGTCTGAGCCAAATAATAAATAGAAATTATTTGGCATGATAATTATTTAAATATTCATCTACAGTGAAATGGTTTTATAAATTTCCACAAAGACTTAAGACTAGTAAATAATTACAAAATGTTAATTACTAATGTAAACAATTATTATTGAATTTTACTTATGAATTTTATGATTTAAATAGAAAGTTTCACTTTCATATTTATAGCATTATTCTTAATACCACACTGACATCGTCTTGGAATTTGACCTAAGAAGCCTTTAAACTTTTTTTAAACTAGTTTGAATTTTAAAATCATGACAAAATCAATCTAGCAATCTAGGAATAGCTATCCATAAACATTCAACAGTTTTTGACCTTCTTATGATAAGATTGTCAAGTGAAGTAAGGGTTTGTAAATGATCCTTGAGATGAGACGCCAGTTCCTTTGGCCTGCTGGTCAAAGTTATCTGTAAATATTGTCTGATAATATTCCTTTTGAAGTTTCAGACTGAAAATTTTATCCAAGATTACATTAAATTACACCACCCCACCCAAACCTCAAGAATTACGTAGGGCCTAGAATATCTAGAGTTAGGAAATAATATTTTCACATTTTGCTGTGTGATTTTATCACAGAGACACTGAACACGATGGAAGATCTCCGGCTGGAGGTTCTTGGAGCTTTTAACCAGAATAGCTCCAGCCAATGTCCAGAAATAAGGCAGCTCAGTACAGGCATTGGTAGTAAGCCTGATATTTGCTACATGGAAATCACGCCGGAGATGATAATCAACACTCTGAATGAGCTGCAGGTTGGGCGTGAAATCAATTATCCAGTTCTATCATAGACGTTGCCATTTTTAAAAACCCTGTGCAACTTTCAATTCTCTGTAGTCTAATTAACTTCCTCTACCGTTTAATCTCAAGTTGGTGTAATTACTAACATTTGAGAGAAAGTGTGACTATCAACGTGATAACTAGAAAAAGGTCACTTATTTCCCCAAATTGATATAAACAGCCACGGTCAAAATAGGTTGAGTCTACCCTTTTTAAGCTCCAAAACTCACTTGAATGGGTAAAAGTTGAAACGTTTTCCTCCACCTCCTGTTTTCTTAGAGTGCATTACCGATGGCTATATTTTCCCGCACTCACACATACCAATTTACATTGGTTATATTTTATAAAACCATAGAATAGCTAGGCAGGTTCCAGTAAACTAAACCATATGAGCCAAGTACATTATACAAATTGCGGATA
>CABFVX010000012.1:14166-36677 GCA_902151425.1 Timema shepardi | reverse complement strand
TATATATATATATATATATATACACATCACGTATTATTCGGTTGAAGTTTACACCTATTAACTAATTACGCTTTTAAGTTAATGGTTGAATTGAAAATAAATTTACCTGAATCTACGTGGAGGGAGAGTAGAAAGCCATTTAGGTGAACAACCCCCCGACTGGGATTCAAACCCCATATTTCCCCGTCATTGGCAGTCCAGCTTACTGTAATAGCGACGCCTTAGATCAGTGGTATTCAACCTTTTATGTTGGTGTGCCCCCGAATATAATTGATCTTCATTTTTGTACCAGAAACATTTTTGGTGAATAATGCATGCTATACGTCTATAATCTATCTCTATAAGAGAGAAATTAATGCCACTCCTAGATCACGCATCCTTGCGTCCAAGTTTCTTGTTGTTAACCCTAAGTCTATTTGTGTTTTTCAGGAAATAATAAAGGCCTGTATTTAAATTGTGCGTATTCTCTAAGATGTATTCATGTATTTCAGACTGAATACCACTGCCGTAAATCATTTGTTCACCGAAGAGTGTGCAAATGCAACTCATAAGTGCCTTCGTGGTACACAAGGCGTAACCACAGACTAGATTATGTAATAATCACCATCCAATAATAGCATTTATTTTTTAACACCGCTGGTTTCTGTACGAAGGCTGAAGGAGATATCTCAATGATATGTTAAAAATCCTTATCCCCACAGGGTGACTCTACAGCGTCCCAGATCTTGAGATTCATGGAAAACAACACCCGCTTTGTTTGCGGGTCTTGCGAGGGAAGGATGAACCTAATGACTGACGATCTACAGGACAAATTGGACTGCGCTGTTCAAGTGGGAATCCTCAGAGTCAACCAGGACAGATATAGGTACAGTCTATTATTCATAGAAGGCCTGTTATTTGATTAACTGGAAACTAATGTTACCACAAGGTGTTTTTTTTTTAGTTATTTGAGCAGTGCGTATTACTACCCATTCGGGCTATACGCTTGCTGCTAATGGTTTTAGGGATTATTTCAGTTATATTTAGAGGAAGTTTACCCCCATTTGGGTGAAGGAAGAGAGGAAAACAATTTTTAGAAAAACCTCCCTTAGTACACTCGACCATGAATATAACCTTAATATCCCCGTCATCGGAAGTCTAGTCTAGAGTAGCGCGTTAGGTCGTGCGGCCACCAAGGTGGGTAGTTTTTTTTAAAATAGATCAAATAAAATAGATTTTTTACAATTCCAAGTTGTAGTGACTTTCAATCAATGCCAATGGTCGAAAGTGGGCTTTCCTTAAATATCAGGGTGTAGATGACCATGAAGCCATATGTTATTCCCTAATTTGTGAAAGCGCACCCGATGGGTATGTTGGTATTGTCTCCAATTTATGATTTTCAGACACTTAAAATCTACTTAATACAGAATTAAGATAATATATAAGGCCTACATAATGTTAAATATATATATATATATATATCACAGTGAAAATCTAGCTTAGGAAAATGTCTAGTTAGCCAACTATCGTGAAAACAAATGAGCTACTTGAATGAAAAATTAGCATGTCTGTTATTTAAAAAAAACTGATATTAACAGGTGAAGGTATCACTGTGCTGACCATATGACGTCTTGTATAAGCAGAAGTTGGCACTATCTTTGCCAACACAAGGCGGAAGCTCGGTCAGTATGGTTCTATCGAGGAATGACGCCTTGTAGTTTTATATTGTTTTACTTCGCAGACTACCCACAAAGTTGAAACTCAGTTCTCTCTCGGCGAAGGATATGAACTCTTTCTGGGCGTTGTTCGAGGGTCTTAAGAAGACCCGGGAGGTGCGACAGGAGAAGGAGACATCCCGGAGCAGAAGGAGAGGAACCCAGAAGAGATCTAATAGGACCCGGGATGCGCGGGAAGAGCAGGAGACATCCAGAAGCAACCAGAGAAATACCCAGAAGAGATCGAGCAGGAACAAAAAGTCCAACCTTTCCAGAAGATCTCGCCCTTCCAAAAGGTCTCGTGCCGTCAGCAGATCTCGAAGCAGGAGCCCTGTTAGTGGTGGCCAATCCCACAGCCGATACTAGAGCTAGACAACTATATCGACCTTCAAGCATGGTATCACAAATTTGAAGACATCCTCTCCTATGAAGCTTAAACATCTCCATTACAGAACGTGTTGTTACATGCGTGAAAGTGTTTTTAATGTTGACCTTTTTAGTTAACGATGTAACAAGTAAAAATTATTTTAATAGTTCAGTTAAATAATTATCGTAGTACATCATCCTTAATGGAAGCACCCAGCACCTTACTCATTAAACAATTACACCCAAATAACTTACAACAAATTTCTAAGATACTATAAATCCTAGCCTATCACTTGTTTTATCTGATTAAATGCAACATCTTTATATAAATAAATTATTATTTCAAATGTAAATTAATTTGAACCAGTTATCTCTTGTAAACTAGTTGAACTATATTTTAATAATCTATTTCTTATAGTAGTTTTACTGACCAATTCTAATGTTTAGGAATGTAATTAATATTTTATTATGGATTCAGGTATATTATTATTAGCACGGATTTCGTATATTTTGTTGATTATTTGGTCAGTGTGTCCTTTTTTTTTGTAATACGAGTAATGGTAGTCACTTTTAGCAATCTCTCTTACCTAATAAATTGTCGGTATATTGGATTGTCAGCAAACGAGGTTTGCCACACATGCATCTAATGTAATAGCTTAAGGAAAAAGTAAAACCTGTCGATATAGATTCGGTGATAAGCTCGGAGATTCCGGATTCAAAAATCGACTCAAAACTGCATGCAAATATAACTAAACATGTATTACATGGCCTACACGGACCTTTTCATAGATAGTAGACGTGCATCAGCAAAATGTATCCAAAGAGCTTTCTTTCAATGAGCTACGTTGACTGGCGGATATTCCAAATACCGTAGACAGCATCCCGAAGATGGAGGGCGCTTAGCCACAATCCGTTCTTGAGAATTGGGTATGAACAACTAAACTGTTGGGTGGTTTCACAAAATCCTGCTATGTTGAGTGTGTCCGATTCCCAAATTCCAAACCCTTCCTTCACCTCTGACAAGACATCTTGTGAATGTGGGGAATGCCAGGCCTCCACCGTGGTTCGGATTCCACGTTAAACTGTAGGTCCTCCATTTCATCTCACAATCACCCTACCATTACACATTAGCGTAAGTGCGTATAGCCCGAACGGGTAATAATAATAATAATAATAATAATAATAAGATTC
The DNA here is from genome assembly GCA_902151425.1 of Timema shepardi. Classification (NCBI taxonomy): domain Eukaryota; kingdom Metazoa; phylum Arthropoda; class Insecta; order Phasmatodea; family Timematidae; genus Timema; species Timema shepardi. The sequence continues at coordinate 33,426 of CABFVX010000012.1, read as the reverse complement.
CCAAATTAACGTAAAGTTGTGCAAATTCATCAATTCCATTAAGTATATAAGTAAATCAATAAGGGAAGTGATCAAGTTACGTTTGGTATTACCTCGATCAATGAGTTGGAACCATTTCAGTTGGGACTATTAAGAATGTTATACATTTAGCCTTCCATCTCTAAAATATAGTGTGTGTATAATTTACAACAAGTATAATCACACGTTACTATCAACCTATGCTAAACACCATTAACAATCTTCAAATAGTGCGCTGATTATCCCTTAGCGAAGACGCTTACTTACAATGAGGTTGTCAACAAGTTAGGGTATAAACTTAGGATTTGGCAAATTCTTACGTACGTCATATTAGATGTCAGATTCACAATAAATAAATGTAGATAGGAAAAATACTTCACTTGAGATGCAAAACAAGTTTCCTTAATGGAAGGTGATGGAAGGGGATGCGATAAAAAGACAGAGTTTTTGCCGTTTTCAGGGCCAAACATTTTTTGAGTTAAAATAAATAAAATATTGCCCCAGTAGAAACATATAATTAAACTTTCTTCACATTATGACCTCAAAATTTCCTGATTATCTGTCAAGAGTGCCCCGGAATTTAATGACAACTTTTTCTCTCAATTTAGAAAGTTTCTCATCGAATTCCTCTTTGGTCATGATAAATATTAGGGAACTGTTTATATCAAGATGTGAAGAAAACTAAACTTGTCTTTGTATTGTAGCAAAAATATATTTATTTTAGCCAAACCAATATTTTACATTTTCTGCATTCCCTTCCATCCCACCTTAAATAAGAGTTTAAAGCTCCATCTTTAGATGTTTATTGATTTATTCCAACACAATTATTAATACATTTTTAAAAATCCAAACATTTAAAATTCCAACTTTCAGATGCACAGAGGCTACTAGTATTTAAATGCACAATGCTTATGACATACAGATAAACAGTATCTTCATTTTATTAATATTTATTACTTGGATTCGCAGTTACCTATACTGTTGATCACGCAGTTTAAGGCGTTTGATTCCCAATATGTACGAGTAAAAAAATACGCCCAGGGTGTAAACACTAAGGTTCACCTAAATACATATGCCAAGTTGCAACTTCTTTCTTTCTTGGTTTTGTAGTTCTAGTGTCTTCACACATAACCAACCACAAGCACACAGACCCATAAACACAAACTTTCAAACAAACAAATAATATACACATTAATAACGCTCAACATAAAATTAAACACAGTTCACAGTCAAATAATACAACTATTTAAATTGGGTTTGAGTTGTTTTACTGATATTTGAATACAGAAAAATGTTGAGTAAGCCTATGTGTATTATGACTTTGTTAGCAAGAACGGTAAAGGTTGGTTACTAAAACCATTTTAATGTATTTATGGATCAAGTCATGTTGTCTGCTGCTGTCACTTTAGACAGATATAAATATTTAGCATATGGAATCACAAAAATAATAAAGTAAAATATTATTAATGTTGGCTGCAAAGAAATAGGTTTTAATTTCCTCCACTGTTCTTCCAACTAAAATGAAGGTATATTTATATCTGTATTGATATTTAAATAAATAAAGGAATTAAAATTCCCTACGCGTTAAAACTGGATCAAATATAGCTTGTACCGACACAACCAAAACTTTACAGGGTGTAGACTCTAGAGATTATATATCCGTATATAACAAACCTTTCCGTCAGGGTATAAGATGTTGAATAAGGGAATACCACATCAAACACAACGCGAAACAGGAATACTATTCCAAGTATGGTGAGGACACTTAATTGTTCTGGTGATGTTAACAAATGGCCAGTATAAACAGGATTAATGAAGCCCCACAACGCAAAGCACTGTTGGTTTGTTTGGTTCATATTACGTAGGTAGCTGACAAGGGTTCAATAAGGCTTTATATGGTGTGACTGCTTGATGCTTGCTTGTGGATTAAAATGTTTTAATTAAGCCTTAGGTAAGAGATGTTATATAACGATAGCCTTTCCAAGTAAGTTTTTTTTAAAGATTTTAACTAGTATTAAAATGAATATCATATTATATATCTATTTTGAAGGTCGTTGGATTTAGCTTATAGCCTATATTTATATGTATATGTTATTGTAAATGTCCGAAGACCGGTAAATCTTAGAATTTACCGGTATATCATAGCATTTACCAATATCTGTTCCGTAAACATTGTGTCTTAATATTTCAATATTATTAGAAGCTCGCATAAACCATTATACATCCTAATCTATAATTTATGTAAATTTTTAATAACAGTTACTAATTGTCTTAAGTCACTTCTAGACTGGCGCAACATTGTTGGTAAAATAAGTTGGTAACAAATCGTATGAATGTAGTCAAGAAATGTCAACATAATTTTTATACAACAAGGTATATAAACAAAATTAACAATGTTGGTAGTACTTAGTTGAGTTTAAGATACTGATAAGAATAATTATAGAAGTTTAAAGGGCTATTCATTTTTAAGAATAGCTCTCGTCAGTTCTGCTTTCTAATGGCTTCTGTTTCCTTTTTTAATTCACGGTAAAAACTGTATCGCTAAACCCTTACTTTTTTCTTCAACTATATTTTTTTGACATAATTAAATAATAAAAAAAATAAGTATTCCTCGAGAAATGGAGTTTATAGTCTAAAATCACACGATATGAAAACAGTCTTGTGAGGAGGACCCTCAAAGCAAAACTATATCCTGATAATCATGTTGACAACAACGTTACTCGTATGTAACAATGTTGCCAACATATATTTCTAACATTTATTTGATGTTTACCTCTTACTGGTGGGAAACTAATGTTTGTGGTCAACATGCTACCAACATAAATTATGTCAACATCTGGGCCTATACATTCTTTCTCACGTTTTTGTTTACACAATATGATATCAACACATCGTGCTGCAACCCGCTTCAGTGGCCGCATATTCGAACGTGCAACTCTCGTATTAGACTAGACTGCCAATGACTGGGACGTGTGTACCGAGTGTATTTCCAAAATGATTTTCCATTCTCCCTTTACTCAAATGCGAGTTCACTTACTCAAAATATAACATCCCTAGACCCCTAAAACAATTAAAACACATATTAGTACATAAGCGTACAGCCAGAACTTGTAGTAAGACGCGGTGCTAAAAACAAGTGCTGCGAACAATGTTGCGTCTGTATAGACGTGCCCTTAGAATCCACACTCGCCGTTTTTTGATAGGTCATACCGTTTAGCCACAAGAGACCTCCAAAGAAAGGTCCGTACCGACTTGAAAGTTACTCCACCATTTTGAATTTTTTTCGGTGGTTAAAAACTAAAAATTTTAACTATAAGGAATTTTCCCGTCGGTTACAGGCTAGAAGCTATAAGTATGCCAAATTTCATGTTTCTATCTCATCTGGAAGTGGGTCAGCCATGTGGCTTTATAGTAGTATAATTTGTAGGAAGGACATTACTGTCCCTATAGTATAGGTTAAGTCAATTAAACTCTAGTATGAATGTTAATTTCTTAGAACATTTCAAATTTGAGATAGTCCTAATCAATTGTTAGGGGTGTGCGAAGGCAACTTTTTAAATGCGAAGCGGAAGTCAAAGCGAAGCTTGAAACTTGCAAAGAAAAGGAAAAGGATTATATTAATAATTAATGTGCATAGACTTACTGATTAGCTTGGTAAATTATCATTAAAGTTTAAATATTTAATTACATTGTGGAGCTGATAATATTGTTTTGCAAACTTTACATATGCATGTCTTTTTTATCTGCATTTCTATGATAATAATTATAAATTAAGTTCGGTTTTTGTTTCCCACTTTTCGTATCAGCCAGTTTGAATAATAAACAAAACGCGAAGAAGCTGTGAAAAACTTCTGTGACAAAATGCACTTTTAAATTTGTCACAGATAATTCCAAAGAGATAGAATATTATGGACTAAACATTAGACGTGAGCTGTAATAGTAGCACAACTAAAGTGATTTCTTTGCTTCAACCCAGTGACCTTAGTGTTATTTCTTTATATTATGTATTTTTATTTTTACAAAATTATGTTGGTGATAGTGAATATAATGTATTAATTGCCTACATGCTTTTGATCTATGCTTACGTTATGGTAGTTAAATTACCAGTCGGTATTAAAATTCTGTTTAGTAACGGTTTTAAATTGGTTAAATATTTAATTATATAATATTTAGTAAGATGCAATTAAATCATTTGATAATTTATCTAAGTTTTACCCTTCGAATTTTTTCGAATATACGAATGTTATTGTAGGTGTAGAGGTCAAAGCCGAAGGAGATTTGAACTTCAACTTCGAATTCGAATTCGACTTTTCAAATATTCGCACACCATTATCAATTGTCATGTGATCCATTGCGATAAACCTGTTTGATTTAGGTGTTGCTGAGTGTGATACTCGAATCTTGGTTGGGAGTATTGAAGAAAAATTGATGATAAATAGTTTTACTATCCCTTCATACAAATCCAGGTATATTTACTCTAAATATTAAATTTTTCATCCAACTCAGTTTGTATGAATATCAGGATAGCCCATTTAGGTTTTTAGACGTGGTGCACACACAAAACTTCGAATAAATTTCTTAAACGAATGAATCATTGAAAATAATTAACTTAAAATGAATCGTTAGATTTCGTCTTAAGATGTATAGTAAAAGTCTTAAATCAAATAAAAATTGTGAACCCATAAGAATACTTTTATATAAATGATGAAATTACTATTAAAATTGTCTTAGTAACTATAACAAAACCATTAGAATTTAGTTATTATTAATTATAAATAATATGTTTCTAAATTGACGAGAATAAGATCATGTTTGGTTTATTTAAATTGGTCTTTTGATTATTAGATCTATTATTTTTATGTAATGACTTCTAAAGTTTAGTTCCATACCAAATGAAGCTCGATTTTATAAAACAAATAATTCTCTGCTTTTGGCATAATAACTTATATATTTTTTGTAATCATGCTCCTAGTCAGTAATCTTTGATTAACATATTTGGAAGCTAGATAGGTGGAAGTATTTATACCATGAATGGTATCATACATAAATATTAATCAACACTTTATATTGGATTAGTTGTCTCAAATTTGGGAATCCAAGTAATCTAAGCAATGCTGTAATATGTGCTCGGAAATCTGAAGTTATAGATTCGAAAATTTTCTTCATTAATATTACTAGTTGTTATAAATGGTTAATGTTTGCAAACTCCAAAGTTTTATTCATCCACGGCCTATTAATAATCGTCTGAGCTTTAGGTATTTTAATCACGATAATGTGGTAGATAATTGGTTGATTGAATTTAAATAAACACTACCTTAATCGGGAAGAAAGATTAGGAAACCGTTTAGGATTAACCACCCCACCAGAATACTAAGCCGGAATTTGAATTTGGACCTCCAGTCACTGAAAAACAAGATTAGATGAATCAACATTTAGTCCTTATGCCCGCCAATGCGGGCAAACCTTTGAGATAAAATTCTTACGCTCAAAATGTATTGAATATAAACATATTAATTGGAACGTTAAAAAAAATTGACCCACCTCTGTGATGTAGTTAGCTAACGCGCTTGTTTAGTGTTGAGCTATACTGCCGAGGATGGGGAGATTAAGGTTCGAATCTTGGTCCGGTGAACTGGGGGTGGTTTTTCCTAAATGTTTTTCCACTCTCCCTCCACGCAAATTCGTGTTCACTTCCTCTAAAGTCTACCTTATTAATTCCTAACTCATTAGCGTAATTAGTACTTAAGCCTATAGACTGAATGGGTAGTAGGATGCCGTGCTAAATAAATAAAATAATATTTGGTTAGTCAGATATTTAACAAGCTAACTTTGGTCGTTATAAGAAGCTTTGCTATTTTTTAATTATCAACTTAAAGTTATCTTGTGAATATGTTTGAAACTAAATCGAAACAATATAAATGTTATCAAAGTAAAAATTAATTTCTAAAAAATTTCAGCTATTTGTATGTTTAGAGCAAAAAATCAATTTAAAGTAGGTAAAATTAATCTAAAACACTTTAACCGCCACTGTTACAAATGCCAGCCAAAATATTTACTCGAACGTTTAAATATACTAAAGAAAGTGTTTACTAAAACAAAAAGTAATCTTGTTTTGTCTTCTTATGAAAAAGAGACATTCTCAAGAGATCTATCCCTCCAAGCGGCAGGTAGTAAGAGATAAGACAAGAATGGAGTGTCAACAAGTGATTGTCATATACCTTGTCATCCTTCATGGCCGTGTTTGTAAGCTGAGGTTAGGAGCTTGTTTGGAAAATGATCCCTTTCAATCAGGGGGAAGCCCCCCCTCCCTTCCATGATCTAAAGTTATGTAGCAGCCTCTGTGACTCAGCGCTATTAGCGATGTCTGCTGGAAGGCTGGTGTCGGGATTAACACACATGTACTATAATGTAGAACTCGATTTAGATAAGAAGATACATTTTGGACAGCCATAAAATTCATTCAAATAAAAAAAATGTTAATACGTCTTTACGTATTCACATTTTTTATTTGATTTTTTATGTGATCTTAATCTATCATTTTTACTTTCTCACTATCTTACAGGAAGAGAAAGTATTGTGATCGTCAAAAAATTTGAACTCGAGATTTTGATGAATCTCAAAGTTTCATGGACCCCCGAATCAGAAAAGGTGGTTTTTGAATTTCCGTCTGTACCTCCGAATAGAGCCTAAACTATTTTACCGATCGGGCTAAAATTTGCTATCTAGGGTTTTCATAGGGTTGCCCCAAGGGATTTTTGGAATTGGATATCTAACCCCAATATTAAGTTTAGTTTACTGGAGGGCAAAAAGAGAAAAATACGATTTTCTCAAAATCAACTCTAACGATTTTGATTCAAATTCGTACCTAGGCATTGATTAAGATTATAAATGGACTGGCTATTTTAATTTTCCCATGAAAATTACATTTAAAGTACTTTACAAAAGTGGAAATTTCCGTATCTATGCAACTATTTTAGATACTAAATAACATATCATTGCAAAATTGTAATACTATTAATATTTAAAAAAAACTATATGAAATCAATTTTGGCAAAGCCGACAGTTTCTGAGATATTGGCAAATATATTAGCACAATTTTATGAACTTTATTCGTAAAGAGATACTACTTAAGTTTTAACTCGATAATTATCTAATGCCATAGAGTAAGAAATAAGTAAGTCTCTCAAAAAGTGCATGTTCTCCTTCTTTCAACCTCTTAGGAGAAATTTTTGTACAATGATCTATCTCTATCATTTTAGATTCAATACTCAATATTTACTTATTTTATCTGTCAAAATGTATAAACGAGGAATTCAATAGCAATACAATAACCTTAAAATGTGCAACCCCTAATAAAATGCCGAGAATTTTAAACCAGAAGCCAACATTTTAATACAAAGTATTGACCCTTGGAGACCCAATATCAATATTTTTTTTACTTTCTCGCTACCTTACAGATAGAGCAAGTATTGTGATCGTCAAAACAATTGAACTAGAGATTTTGATGGATGTCGACGTTTCATGACCCCCCGAACACTAATAAATGGTTTTCACAATACTGTCTGTACCTCTGGATAGAACCTAAACTATTTTACCGATTGGGTTAAAACTTGGTACATAAGGTTTTCATAGGTTTTCCCGGAGGATTTTCTGGAATTGAATATCCAAACCTAAACTTAAGGGTAGTTTCCCTAGGGGTGGAAAGAGAAAAATCGATTTTATCAAAATTAGCAATAACGATTCTATCTCTCTCATTTTAGACTATATAGTCAATAATTACCTATTTTATTGGTCAAAATTTATAAAAGAGAAATTTAACAGCAATGCGATAACCAAAAGATGTGAATCCCCAAGTAAAATGAAGAAAATTTTAAACGGAAGTTAAAATTTTAACGCGAAACGTTGTCCTTCGGGGACCCAAAATCGATTTTTTTTTCGGTTAAAATATACAAATGAAGACATTAATTCTTTAAAAATATAATTATTAAATTTAAAACCATGAGTAAAAACTGTTTTACGTATGCCTAGCTCAATTTTTTCTCGGGTTTGCTAGTGTATATTATATTACGAATTTTGAATAAATATCTCCATTTCTAAACAATAGAGCGAGAAAGTTCGTGAGGAGTTCTGTACCATTTATTTATAAACAATATAATAACTATAAAATAAACTAATGATAATGTCTTAACAATTTTGACCCTAAAAAATTACGTTAGTATTTTCTAAAAGATACTTCTCACCCAAACCTTTCTTTAGTTTTTCCATGTCGATGGTTACTTATTTAGGGCAGGGCCTTGCGATCCTTTTTTTTCATATTTAATCGCAACTCACTATTAGTTCAGGTTATCTACATATAGGGCCTATGGTAGTTATTATGGGGTAGAGATGAGGAAGGATGCAATTTAGAGACAGCCTACTGACATTTCTAAGAAAAGAGAGTGGGAACGAATTTAAGGGGAAAAAAACATGAAGTGAATAAAATAATATCCTGATCTCCCCGTCTTATGAAGTCCATTATATTGCGATGGTGACACCTTGTTCTATTTGGACACCGAGCTGGGTATCGTCATTATTAATAATATATTAATAATCATTATTTATTATATATTAGGTTTGTAATATATAACTGAAGTTTATAATGAAATTTATAAATTATAATAACTAAGTCACATTTTTATTAATAACTATTATTATTACTACTATTACTGTACATTCTTCTGATGCTCTTGATTTGATATACATCTATTTTTGTATTAATGACATGTTAATAACAACTAGTACCCAAAAGAGGAAAACTTAATGAATTTCTGATGATGATGATGATGATGATGATACAGGGACAGTAGTAGGTTTCTAAGAAAAATAAATATGTATATATTTTATTGGGTTGGGCACAAAAGAACTATGGGTGGATGCGAATATCACGTGCCAATAAAAATATTCTCACATGCCTCTTCATGTCATAGATTCGGCAGACCTGGTTTAAGATGTTCTTCGCGCAAAATACTGAACTGCCAATTACATGGAGAAAATAGTACACGTGAGAGTACACCTCCTCTATTATATACCTTTATCATCCATAGACCATTAACGCAGATATTTGGATATCCGGAATGGTAACCAGGGAAGGGAGTACAAGAAACCAAACACACTATCCTTGTCATTCTTTAAATTATAAACAATGATTTCTCACTAAATATTTTGAGTTCTACTTAGTAATTTAGTTTTTCTTCTTCTTCTTATTATTATTATTATGTGTTTTATATTAGGGTATTCCTTTTGTCATGAACTTAGGCTTTCAATGCACCCTGTACTCTGCCTCCTCCTTCAGTCCTAAATGTACTTCTAACTCATCATGTACAAACTAATAATTCCGTTCCCTTACGTGGTAAGCGATAAATTGTGCATTTAGCTCAAAAAAACCAATTCAGTACTAGGGCCACTGTTTAAATGAAAGGTTTTGTCAAGGTTAAATTATAACTTCAGCTTAAGATGTTAATTACCTGTTTAAATATTAGGTTATCACATAACCTGAGCTTAAGCTTCGGGTTTCATTAACTCAAAGGTGTAGAGGTTAGTGAGTAAACCTCAAGTTAACTACCGTAGAGAATAAAATGGCCACCACTCTGTCAGCTGACTGTTCAAAACATTCCAATATGTGTTGTTGGATTTAGTTAAGATAAAGTTTAATGATGCTATTTGATCCAGATAATTATTATATGCTAGTGTGTTTTAGTAAGCGTAAAAATCCTACATTTTGAATAAGAACTAATACTTTTTTAAAGAATTAGTTGAGATAGATTTTTAAAAAAGTTTTAGACTTAAGAAAACTATTGCCACTGATTTGTTAGAGATTATTGAATATAGTTTTTAAAGATACCTAACAAATGAGAGCCTAGCTATTGGGGCTATAAAACGAATATATGAAGAATATATAGACTTATGGTGATCGTTAGTATTAAACCCAATAACAATGCAAGATTATTTGATGATTGAATAGTTTGGTCAAAGGAATATAATTAGGCCTAACATATATTTTGGCAGTCAGTCATATCAATTGAAAATGGGGTTTTTACAATGCTCTATGTATTTAAATATTGCATAGTTATGTGGAAATACAACTTTTACTTGTATTTTTAATTCCTTTTTCGAACATTTTATAATGGTCTAGGCATATTTGTATAAAGTCCCTTACCCTACAATTATTAAAGTTTCACTTGAAACATGAACCTATTCGTCGAGGAAAATATATTCACATAAGATTCTGGTAGCCTAGTGTTAAAAACTAAAACCTTTATGTTTATTTAGGACCTTCTTCCAACTAATTGTCACGCCTATGCTCTGTAGTGTACAATATTTTCCTTTTTTCAGTATTAGTTTTAGTATACTTATTAGTTATCATATGATATATGTGTGGAATGATCCCTCACTAAATGCATACTTAATAGCTTCGGCTATATGATGACTACTACTCATTAGTGTAATATTATTATTATTAGCACCGCGTCTTACTACCCGTTCGGGTTATACGCACTTATGCTAATGTGTAATGGTAGGGTGATTGTGAGATGAAATGGAGGACCTACAGTTTAACGTGGAATCCGAACCACGGTGGAGGCCTGGCATTCCCCACATTTACAAGATGTCTTGTCAGAGGTGAAGGAAGGGTTTGGCTATCAGATAAATCTTTGCCGCGACCGAGTATTGAACCCCGGCCGCCAGCACAGAAGTCTGACACCTTACCCCTAGACCGCCAGCTCACCGACCATTAGTGTAATAGTTTTTGGTGAGAATTGTCAATGTTTTTCATAAAGGCCTAGGACTATTTGTATTAAATAGATATACTGAGGTATCATAATAAAAGTTTCACTTGAAACCTGAACACAGTTATCGAGGAAAAAATATTCACACCAAACTGTGGAAGTCGGGTGCTTATTTTAAATCTAGCCTTGGCCCAACTCAGCTTCTCCCACAATAATTGATCAAATCTTTTAATTTTTAGCTAAACTGTTTTGGTCATAAATCAAACTTTATTTTTCAAATATCTATGCGTTTTCCTAAGATTTGGCTGTAAATAATTTTGCCGTATTTTAATATTCACTTTTAAATATTTCATAATAAAAGAAATATATATTATTTAAGTTATCAATTATATATTTTTTTAAATTTTCACCTTCATAATTATTAATAATATAAATAAATAAATGAAATAATATTTTTTTCGAACTACATAGCTAAAATCACATCATATTTATTAGTCTGAAACTATGTCATACTAATTACTATTTTCTTTAATTACAAAATATTAAATCACAAATTCTTTAAAAACATGATTTCAATCACACTATAATAATATTTTTATTATTATTTAAAATTAAAGGTTGGGAATAGTCCTATATGTTATTCAAGGACATACTCTACCAACGTACAAAGGTTCATTCGAATCCGTTAGCTTTATATTATTTCACCTCACATTTTTAAAGTTAGTAAACAGTTAAAAACACAAATTTACGGTCAATAATACTATTGAATATTTATCATAAAGGTGACTTCGTATTTATACGTGAAAACAACCAAATGTATCTCAAATTTTCGCTCTGTAGAAATATACACCATACACCGAGTCATACATTCTATTTATTCTTAAAACTCTTAATGTTTCTCTTTTCCACAAATTCATCTACAATATTTAGCTACGTATTACATGGCCCATCACTTCCTTTTGATACATACACATACACGTAAACATAGACATACACACACTCTCCCTTAACTAGTTTAGTCCTTAAAGTTAATTCACTGCTCTAAAACCTTAAAACAATTAACTGTACACTTATCTGCAGATGTACTTTTAATACACTAGTGGGAACTATTAAGGTGGGGAGTGTTTTTGTAGATGTTTACTAAAACATATTTTTAGCCCAAACAAATATAATGTTGCTCCATTAGACACACAGAGTTTAATTTGCTTCATATGCTGATATAAACAGTTCCTGAATATCATACATAAGTATAACAGCATTTGATGAGAAACTTTTTAAATTACGAGAAAAAGCTATCATTAAATTCGAGGACATCCTTGAGAGATATTCAAGAACTTATAAATTCATCATGGGAAAAAAATTAAATTATGTGTTCATACTGGATAATTATTTGATTTCTTTTGACCAAACAAATGCATTGATGTAAAAACTGTAAAAAAATAAAATACTGCCCTTAACTTGTGTTCCCTACACTCCCATCTTAACACCCAGACTATAATAGTAGTGAACAACAAATAATCTTCTTAAGTCTCCTATTTTTTTCACCGCCGTTACTAGGCCTACCAAATTAATAGCCCCAAACACATTCGAACTAATGTCTCTCATCTTTGTAATTATCGTGTGGATCACAATACCTTGAGCTTGACCAGAGCTACGGCTGGCTTAAAAGTCCCTGGATCAATTCCAAGGGATGAATATTGTTTCGGTTTTAGAGTTGTTATTTTCTAGGTAGTGTGCTGAAAAAATCAGCGGGTTCAGAAAGTGCACGTATATTTTTCCTTATTAATTAAATCTATTACTGTTTACAGCCTGTGCTAGTTTTTTTTATTCAAGACATCTATTTTTCCACTACCAGCTTGATAGGCTTGTCGTAGCTTCATAAGCCTTATTATATATCTTAAGACTAGGACAGGCACAACGTCCCCGGCAGTTAACTTTTCAATGTGAAAGAGTAAATCCATATTTTCATCAATGATACATTTTCAGCCACGCCGGGAATAAAATCCGGAACCCTTAACTCAGTAGGCAGACATGCTACTTGCTAAGCTAAGGTATTTTCCTTATTATTATCATAAAAAACACTTATTTGTTTAAAATATCAAAATAAATTACAAAAAAAAAACTGTAGTTAATTCTCTTAAAATATAGGCCCAGTGACTTTTGTTGTACTATACACATTCAGTAACTATCTACTTTTGAAATTAATCAAATTAAAAAAATAATTATATTATCAGTTATTTTGAAGGTTATAACGGCTGTCGTTTGAAATACGGTAGCTACCATTAAACTATTTAAGTTAATTCTTAAACGTGGTTCAAGCACGAACATATTAGTTTTAGTATGGTTTTTAATAGAATAAAAATTGTTGTTTCTTAAACAGTCAAATCTTGCTTTGTAATTAATTAACTATGAAATTATTTAATTTGCAAATATAAGATGAAACTTAAAAGGGCTTATATTTAAATTACCCTCCTTATTATGATTTGATTTTTTTAGAATGTTTTCTAAAATCTTTAGTTTGATTTGTGTTAACACTGCATCTCACTACCCATTCGGGTTGAACGTAAATATATTATGTTAGGAATGACGAGATTTTAATCTAGAGGAATTGAGGAGAGAATGGATAGCCATTAAAGAAAAAACACCCTTAGTACACCCGAATGGGATTCGAACCCTTATTTCCTCGGAACTGTCAGTACAGTATTTTGCGCCAGTCATGCCTTAAGTTTTGTTGCCATCAAACCACTTAACTATTTTAATCCAATAAAGTAGCATCGGTCCTTTACATTTAGGCTATTGAATGAAAATAATAAGTGGGCCTACATGGCACATTAAAATTGTAAATATAAGTAATTTAAATATAATTCTTACTAACTATACGGTAAGAAAATAGGGAGTCATCAAACAATTGTACAAACAATTACTCAGATGCTTACAGAATCCATGAAAGTCGAATTTATTCTTACACCACCAAATAATAATAGTAAAAATTATAATAATGATAATAAGTATAGTAATAATGATAATAATAATAATAATAATATACGAGAAGAAAAATAAAAGTTTCGAAAACTTCATATACATTTATTCAAACTTTACCAAATTATAATTCAAATTAATGCATTCACAAGGATGTCGTGGGAAGACTTACACAAAAATAAATTCAAAAATAGTAAACACTTTTTAAGAGTTGTAGTGAAATGAAGACACCAGAATGGAAGTAGCCATTAAATCCCCGCGCGGTAGATACTTAGTTGAATAAAGAAGCTACCATAAGGTTATGATATATCGTACATCCTCAATTTCCACTCCCCCAATCATTCCCATACTTGAGAGAATTTAAAGTCTTAATCTGAAGCAACAGCAGCAGCAATTCTTGTTGTGTGACCCTTTTGACCTTACGGAGACACGCAGTGACCTCCCGCCGAGATCTAAACTCAGGACCCCCTTCTATGCACAGACGACATCTTCATCCATCTTCATCCATCACGTAACACACCCCCTATCTCCCCCTCCCCCTTCATTATTCTTACTTTTGATCTTAATCTACCGTAGCTATTGTCCGGCACGGCAGGCGCCATTATTGATTTTAAGTACCCAAGGAATCACGAATAGGCCCACGGCTTAGCCTAGTAAGACGACTTAAGGGTACCACTTTCCTGGAGGTAATTTTTTCCCCCTGTAACGTTGGAACGCGAGCTAAAGTCAGTATTTTAATAGTTTTTTATAGAAAAACTTTTTTTTTGCCAACATAAAATAAATATTTCTCCAGTAGAAACATATTTCAATTTTCTTCACATGGTGATGAAGAGTTCTTGAATATCTGTAATGAGCATAGCGGCATTAAATAACAAACTTTTTAAATGAAGAAAAAAAATGTGTTAATCCAATTCAAGGACACCTTTGACCAATATTCAAGAATTGTTGAGGTCACCATGTGAAAAAATTAATCTCTATAGTTGTACTGAAAATAGATTGATGTAAATTAAGTATGTAGGAAAAAGAGAGCAAAGGCGGTCAATAAATAGTTGGGAGGAGCAGATAGCGAAAAGTGTGCAGGTGAAGGGAGAAGAATCATGAAGGGATAGAGGAAGATGGAGGCATTTACTAAACTGACCAAGCCACATGCTGGAAACAGTTGATTATTATTATTATTATTTTGTACTGAAACCATATTGGATCTATTCAGAGCAAAAATGTTTTGATATAATAACTTCAAAAAACACTCTACTTTTATCACGATCACTACATCACCACCTTAAAAAAGATATACCAATCTTCTTATTTTGTTTATGCAATATTCAAGTTTGTAAATAATATTTACAATAACCCACTCCTTTAAGTCAGACTGTGTCTTTATATATCAAATTAGAAAGCATTATGGGTACGAAAACAAATACAGAGTATCAAAAATAAGTTATATGTTGTGACAGAATAAAACTATGCCACCTAGAAACTTATTAATAAAAAAAATGATTGAAACAATTCCTAGCTAAAAATTTATTGTACTCTTAGTGTACTTTGTAAGGTAGCAATACATCATCGTATTATTACATTATGGTATAGATTTTAAGATAGGATCATAGTGTAATCCGTCAAGGTAAAACTTTTCAGTGTAGATGGAGTGGATGTATTATAAATATGTCTCGAAATTATTTATTTCACTATTTATTAACTAACTATTGTAAAAGTTACTCAGAGTTTGAAATATTAATAATTATATGGGAGACGCTACAAGAATTAGATTGAACAGAGTTTATGAACGTTTGTAAGTATTTCTTAACGTTCTTGAATATAATAGGTCAGGATTTATGCCTGATCTACCTTTGATTGGGATGTCAGTGCTCAAATCTAGTCGGGTGTACTGACTATGGGTTTTCCCTAGACGGTTTCACAAGCTGCCTCCAGGCAAATAGAACACATTTACTCTAAATTTTACTGCAATTTAATGTAGTTAGCATGATTAGATAGTTAGATTTGGTGTTCAACTGAAATATTCATTTGCTTTAGCTCATTTTGAATAACTCTTCATTTTAAACATCTACATAAATATTTTAGCACCGTGTCTTACTACTCTTTTGGACAATATTAACTACTAAAATACTTAGTAACTATTAGGCATGGAAAAATTTGTTTTTACCATATAAATATCTAAATTAAGAAATAAATTTTAGAAAGATTTACATAAAATCTAACATCATAATGAATATTAATAAAGAATTGCAATACAGAGAGAAGGTTGAGTGTATTATTATTATTATTTAGCGCCGCGTCTTACTACCCGTTTGGGTTATACGCTTTAAGTACTAATTGCGCTAATGGGTTAGGAATTGGGAAGGTTGAATTAGAAGAAGTGAACCCGCATTTACGTGAGGGGAGAGTGGAAAACCATTTAGGAAAAACCACCTCCAGTTCACCCGACTGAGAATCGAACCTCAATCTCCCCATCCTCATCAGTCGATATCAACACGAAACTAGCGCGTTAGCCAACTACGCCAGCGAGGTATGTTTGAGTGTAGTAGTTTCCTTAATTTGACCTATGGTCAGCATTTGATTCAGTTCAAGTCCCTAACAGGTTCAATGGAGAGGGATTTACACATTATGAATCTCTGAGTGTTTGTTCCATCCTATTTACAGATTGATGCTGGACCATTTCTTCTCCTCCATCCTGTGTTAAGCATTCCAGTTTAAAATTTTAATACCCGTTTAAATTTATGGCTAGTACATCAATAAATGTTATATGTCTCGCTAATTTACAAATAGTTTTCCAAAAACTTATACTCCGATGCAACGTAACTTAAATAATAGCCCATCACGTCCACTCTCAAATAATCGGCACAAATAATTGCTCCATTTCTGACCAAGAAAATTCTTAAGAAATACGAAAAAAAGGGAAGTGGTTTAATTCAATTTAAATTGAACTTCCGAAAAGCCTAAAATTAATAAAAAAAAACTCTAGGAAACCATTCTCTATTCTTTCTAAACCTTGATATATGCTTTGTTAAACACATCAATCGTAAAACAAGAAAGAAATATGTTCCTGTGTACAAAGAAAAAAAAAGAGGCACTTAAAACAAAACATTATTAATGGAAAACTCTGCCATTATGGAATATAAATAATTGATTACAAGGCTAAAATAGAATTAGACAGATTAATACTTTTTTTTTTACCAAAGTTGTTAGGAAAACAAGAAAACTCTTTAATCTCAAAACAGTATTATTATCTTTTTTGTTTTTCTCACATTTGCCTTTTTTTCTTTTTTTTCTTTTATTTATGTAGCTTACTTTCCTTTTGTAGCTTGATTATTTCCGTTTCCATTCCATTATTCTAACTTCGAATCTTGGATAGAAGAAATATGTTGGGATTTCCCCCCCCCCCTCCCTCAGTAGGGATGTTTTTGTTTGACNGAGGGGCAGCAAGCGTTTGTATCAATGCGCGTCGTTCAACTCATTGTACACCTGAGCTTCCGTTCTGGTTTTTTTATTGTTACGCTGTACAAAATATAGAAATGGTTTTCATCACTCGTGTTGGTGGTTGTATTGTCTAAGGCTCTACTCTTGCAAGAGACTAGACTGCTAATAGTAGCGAGCTCAGGGTTCGAATACCAGTACGGTATACTGAGCTTATTTTTTCCCCTAAATGTATGACCACTCATGCTTCATGAAAATGTGGGACCTTTCCTCTAACTTTAATCTTCCTCCACCCTATCCCATTAGCGAAGTTAGTATATAAGCGTATAACCCGAGCGGTTAGTAAGCTGCGACGTTAAAAAACAACATAAGGCAAGAATACAGTATGATCCACTTCCTGGATGCTTGAACTAAAGATAAAGCTAGTCTGGTCTGATTTGCCGGACACGGTTATAATCACGGACAAGCAAACTAACCCAATCTCCCCTAATTGGTTTGTTCTATTCATATACCAAAATATAGGTTAATTTCATATGGATTCTACTTTCCTAATCTCTACTTTCTGTAATGTGCGTTCAAAATAAATATAAAGCTTCATTTCTAATTCCATGGAGGTAACTTCATAAAAGAAACAACTTTGACCTTTTGTTTACAAAGCGTGTGGGTTTCCTAACTAATTACCAAGTCATTTATTCCATTTATGAATGCTAATTGAAATTTATTAAAACTTGTATTAAGAATACTAAACTTTAGGAATTAATAAGGGACGTAATTAAATTGAATCGACCTTGCTTAGGTTGCAACCACCCCAAGAAACAAAATCGTGTTTATTTTAGTGATGTTTACTTATAAATAATAAACTGGGGATGTATTCAATTAAACTTTTGGACACATTAAAATATACATTATAATTTATTTAAAGCTAATTTATGATTTGTTTAGAGACCAGCATTTGTGGGTGAATAGTCCAAAGTGCTGGACTAGATTAGCCCTTGTTCACCACTTTTAACGGCCTGGATGCACTGATAATCGTTTTTAAATCATTGTGCTCAGCCCTTTAACTCTTCACGCTAATATGAGTGTACTTACCACAAACATACCTTCTCATCCATGCTAATAGTCCATAATTTCTTTTAGCACCGCGTTTTACTATGCTTTCGGGTTATACACACATGTTCTAATTATTCTAATGTTTTAGGGATGATTAAGGTTGTATTTATAGAAAGTGTACCTACATTTTAACGGAGGTAGAAAGGAAAAGCATTTAGGGAAAACCACTTTCAACACACCCAATTGGGGTTTGAACCTTGGTCTTTGTCATCATCAGTACAGTCTATTGAAGAGCTACGTCTTAAAACATTTTTACCACTAATGGAATTATAACAGTTAAGAAAAAAGGATGGTTAAGGGCAAACTATATATCTGGACGAACAAGACATGTTCTGTAAATGTTAAGGAAAGGTGCTAACATCCACCGAGTGATATAAAGAAAGACCCAAACTACAAACCAAACATATTCCTTTGGTGAGCCTGATCGGTGATCGAACCCTGTCGATCTTAATAAGCCCTACTTTTCTTCAGCACCGGCCCTTGGGGGACTAGAAGAGGTATGCGGCGTCGGTTTGACGGTGTGCGTCAGGGTTTTCAGGTCTGAGCGTCTCTCTACCCCTGCCCCACGGTTTGACGGCAAACACGAGGAGAAATATGGCGGCCTCGCCGATGACGTATGCGCCTCAATTCGTCACTGCCACAGCCACGTCCCTGCCCTGGAATTGGATGGAGGCGCTCCGGGGCAGCCCATAGCAACTCTTGCTCCGACTACGGCGGCTCCGGGGATAGAAAAAAAGAGAAAGAGAGTGAGTGAGTAGCCTTCTCACTCTAACTATGGGCCCCGAAAACGACTGAAAGGAAATTACGTTCGTTCTCTCTGCCCCAAAATAATACTCCATTGCGCTCCAAAATAGAACACGAGTCTCTAAATTGGGGGATGATGTTCAAGGAGGAATAATTCTGGTTTGTGTATTTTTTATTTCATACTTTGTATATATATATATATATATATATATAT
>CABFVX010000012.1:0-13612 GCA_902151425.1 Timema shepardi | reverse complement strand
GGGGGGTTGAACTTTTTTTTTTAGCTTTTTGGAATTTTCCCGTCGGTTACAAGCTAAAATATATAAATTTGCCAAATTTCAAGTTTCTAGCTCATCTGGAAGTGGGTAAACATTAATGTCAGTGAGTGAGTCAGCCATGTAGATTTATATTAGTATAATAGTACACATACATAATATCAACTATCGTAATTTCATAAAAGTAATTTAGGTAGAATTAAGAGTAAATGTGCCCATATTTTCGTGGTAGAAGATTGGGAAACCATTTGGAGGGAGGGGAATCTAGGTACAACCTTCTGGGATATGTCATTGGAAGTATTATTTATTGCTAGAGCTAGGTACAACCTTCTGGGATATGTCATTGGAAGTATTATTTATTGCTAGAGTAACGCCGTAATCCTTTCGGCCACTGAAGTGAGTTATTCCGGAAATGAAGCTTAGGCTACTGGGAAAAAGAAAGAATTTCAAGGTGGTGTGAAAAAGTTAAAATAAACGTACACTACTTCTCTTTCACCTCTCCTACGTATATTAAAAATTATAAATGCAAGAAATGATATTGCAGAATTAATTATATTGTGCGTATGAAATACATCATTCGTGGTACACTTTGTGGAAAAATTAGCCAGTACTAATGTATCACTGACCAAGGGGACGCCCGAATGAAGGTACTGATCGTTCTTTCTTTCCGTGGAGGCTCTTTCTATGTCCCGATGAGAGGAGGTGATGAGAATAGTCCATATGAGTGTGTGGAACCAGTGGAAACACTTAAGACTTACTAACCACACCCTGGTGATCATTGGGGTAGTTCCCCTTTCCCCAAGGTATCAGAGGACATTCAAAATAAGTACTTTGTCCATATTAATGGGCTTTCTACCATAGCTAACCAAGAAGCTAAACGCCATAGCAGTAATACAAATGTATGTCTCGCTGAGCCCCAAAATTAGATATGATAAATATATTATTAGTTATTATTATTATTATTATTATTATTATTATTATTATTAGCACCACGTCTTACTACCCGTTCGGGTTATACGCACTTACGCTGATGTGTAATGGTAGGGTGATTGTGAGATGAAATAGAAGACCTACAGTTTAACGTGGAATCCGAACCACGGTGGAGTTCCGGCATTCCCTACATTCACAAGATGTCTTGTCAGAGGTGAAGGAAGGGTTTGGTAATCGTATATTATTAGTTAAATTAATAATTGCTAGATAATAAAATTTGGTTCATCCTCCTTTCTTCAATATATATTATTATATATGTACATGGATTAGATGGAATAAAAGGGAATCGGTGTTTTTTTCAGCTTTTAAGCCAAAACCTTTTTTTGTCTAAAATAAATAAGATTTCGCTCCAGTATATACATAGTTTAGTTTAATTCACATGTTATCAACAGTTCCTGAATATCTGTTATGGGCAGGGTGATATTATCTAACAAACTTTTTAAATGATGAGAAAAAGTTGTCACTAAATAACAGAACACCTTTGACAGAACTTCAAGAAATTTAGAGTTTACTATGTGAAGACAATTAAATGCTATATTTTGTTTTATTGATTTTAGTCAAAAAATGTTTTGCCATAAAAACTGAAAAAACACTGGCCTTTTTTTTCGCGCCCCCTTCTATACCACTGCTAATCTGTGAGAGCTTGTATGTGTGTCCTGATAGCCTATAGATAAACATTTCGATATTTGAGCTTTATGTCAACTTACAAACTCACAAATGTATGTTGAAGTGAAACATAACATATATTAAGACCCTTTATGCTTAACAACCCATTAGATTATTCATCATGTAATTGCAGGCGTTATTAATACATTTGTCAAAAAGTGCATATTTACAAGACTAAATTTATAAAATATACAAAAAATAAAGATAAAAACTACCTTCGCAGAAATATGGAAGAAAATACTAAGGGAAAAACAAATGCGAGAAAAAGACAAAAAGAATAGAACACTATGCGCTTGCAACTTTTATATAAATGCCATCTCTTCTGTCAATGTCTTCCCAAACAGTGTCGGCATTTTCTTTTCACTTGCCATTGTCAGAAGGTGGATGGTTTTTACGTACAATATTCTCTCTTTCTTGTGTTTTTCTATCTCCATCTATTTCTCTCACAAATACATTTTATTCACTCTGTGTGTTTTCCTATTCTTTTCAGAATGTAGAAAAAAAAATGATAGAAAAAAAAATAGCCATAGCAGTTTGCTTTGGTGTTCACTTCATCAACCTCTTACAACATTTTTTTTCACAACTCTTCTTTTTTTTTCTTACGTCTCATTCTATTTTTATAGTAAATTTTACATTACCTTCATATGTTACTGTCTTTACAAAATAAATACATTAGAGCAAACTTTAAAATTGAAACAAAACGAAAAAACAAGAAAAGAAAAACAAACAACAACTACAACAAAATTTTCTAAAAGATAGAATGATATAACTTATGTTGGACAGTAGTCAAGGCTGTGATTTTTATTCCTGCCCTTGTCCCCAATGTTGTTATTACCGAGCAGTGTAGATGGGAAGTTTTTAACCCCTTGTGCTTTGCGAGCAAAGTCGATGATTAATGCTGTTTATATTTCATGTGGACAGAAAAAAAAAATCAAACAAAAATATTTGTCTTTAGATTTTTACCTATAAAAGTTTTATGTTGTTAGATGAGGAGATAAGTATGTATGCTATAAAAGGATGAAGTAAAAGTTTGTATCTCAATCAAGGGGATTACTTTCTTTAACTATTTTTTTGTTTAGTTTAAAATTTTGAATAATAAATTACTAGATAATTGAGACAAGCACACAATATTTTAGCTATAATAATATAAGTTTAGAGGTAAACTTTGATTTATAGTTTTGTATTCATACCTTTTCTAAACATTTTTTTTTCCCGCCGTGTCTTAGTCTTAAATAAACGTACCTATATTAATAATACAATGCCATCGGTGTAACGGTGATATATATATAATTTTAGAGTAAAGTGAAACCGCATATGTGGAAGTAGGTTATACAAATAATTTAAAAAAAAACACTATCAATAGACCAACCGGGATTTGAGTCCCAATCTCTTAGTCACGGGCATGCCAAACTAGATTAGTCTAGCATTTAGTCCACGTGTTTATCTATGTGAGTTTTAAGGGTTACAAAACACCCGATTCAAGTATAAGGAGGGTAACGATTGGAAGGTATCAAATTTATGAACAAAAATGGACAATTATTTAGTAATGAACGCTCATTAATAAAAATATAAGTTTTGAAGCCTATATCGATCGAAATGGCTCCATGAATGTCGTGATAAACTTTCTACCAAGAGTGAAACTATCAATTTATTTATTGGTGAACTAAGATTGAAGCTATGGTCTTACATTCTCTGTCCAAGCTAAATATTGTTTAGTGACAAATATTTAATTATTTTTTTATGAGAGAAGAATATGATAGGACCTCTATAAACAATAACGAGTTGTTTTGTATAACTTATTTACTTCACATCAGGAACTCAAGTACTTAATATATGGCTTTTTAATTTTAGTGTAGTAATGTTGAAACAACAAATATACTTACAATGATAAACAAAATTAACAGCTATGAATATGATAAATTGAAGAACTATATTTGGAACGAGTTGTTACAAAATAAGTGACACTACATAAATAATATTAATAAAATCAAACTTATCAAGACGGATTTTGATATAATTTGATTATTCAAACCTGCATTCAATAAGTAGATATTAAAATGCAACTATAGTTTATGTAATACAATATTTAATTCAATATAAAAATAATTATTGGAGGGAAATGTTGTAAACCTATAGTTTTTGCTATGAGATTTCCTTAGAAACTTTTAATGTGTCTCCTTTAAAAGAATTTATAGACCCAATACCAAATACCTTTAGATAAATGTTTTAAGTTCAAGACAAATTTCGACCGACAAAAATTTAAATAATCGTTAAGAGTATTTAGTATGAAAGTTCTAGATATTCATAAATTTTCCCCCCATGCCACTGGTTTTACAAAAAGCCTTTTCAAAACTTGTGCTATAAAAATATGACACCGAGAAATTTTAAACTTTAAACAATTTGATGATGGATGTGAAAATTTAAAAGTAGTCCATTATTTGGCTACATAAGCGAAATAAAATAAAATGGTTACTAAACTTACTCTTTTTTTAGTAAGAATCTATAAACCAGATACCAAGATAATACCCTTTGATTAAATGTAACAAGCTAAGGCTATTTTTGATATTTAAATGTGTCATTTTGGAAAAGGTTGATATAAGAAAAAAATATCAATGAATTTTAATTATTCTTAAAATATCTCATAATGAGTTTAATTTATATTTGAAATTATAATTATTTTATAAGATTTAAGAATCAAACTGTTCAATACTTTTACTTATGATTCAAAATTGCTATTAAATTTTTAAATTCCCCCTGTAAAACTAATTTACGATATGATAAATTTTGGGATTGTTAACTGTGTTTTTTCCAGTAGCCAACCAAAAAATATCATAAATATCAACAACCAAAATAATTGAAGGGAAATAATTCGCAGAGATTTAAAATTTCTCACTGGTTTCACAACCACTAAAAAGCCAACAATCAAAAGAGTTCAACAGCTTATTACATACCTTGTGATTTCACATCTTGTGGTTGGTCACATGACGTGCAAACTATCATTAAAGGTTTTTATTTACATTCTCTTTCGAATATCTTAAAGTACGGAACTTTTTATTATGACGGGAGATTAAAGAAGAGGCGCCGGGATTGGTCGCCAAATGAGATTTTAATAGTCGAGGAGGCTAGGTCCATCATGGTTGAACAATCTCTCCGAGCTACTATCCCACCTACTCTGTGTTTACTGGAGGATTATTGTTATTAGAGGACGTCTTTAAATGAGGAGGTGGTTGTAGTTGGCATACAACCATGGAGGAATCTTTCCGTTACAATCCATCTAGTATAAGCTGAGAGGGGATACAGACAAAAATGGTGTGATATTCTTGTAGTATTGTATACTCAATAACATCTACAAGGGAAACAAAAAAATTACGTAATATTCTTAAATTATCATTACACTCCATCTCACATAAGCTGAGAGAGGATGCAAAATAAAAAAAAGAGGTTGTAAAATTCTTGCATTTATATTATTATTTTTATTATTATTATTATTATTATTATTATTATTAGGACCACGTCTTACCACCCGTTCAGTTTATACGCACTTACGCTTATGTGTAAGGGTAGGGTGATTGTGAGATGAAATGAAGGACCTACAGTTTAACGTGGGATCCTAACCACGGGCGAGGCCTGGCATTCCTCACATTCACAAGTTGTGATTAATACACGTCTTGTCAGAGTTGAAGCAAGGGTTTGGTAATCGGATAAATCCGTGCCGTGACCGAGGATTGAACTCTGGACCCCCAACACAGAAGTCTGACACCTTACTCCTAGACCACCAGGTCACCCTGCATTAATATTGCATGCATTACAAAATAAACTTAAAGGTGATACAGGAAAAAACAGCTGTATTAATTAAAAATCATTACAGTAAAAGTACAAAATAAGCTGAGTTACTATAAAAAATTGGTGTAATCTTGGTCATGTAAAAACATTTGTATAATGCCATTACAGTTAATCATACACAATCTTAGAGTGTGTATGATAATTTTTTTGGGTAATATCCTTCCCAGATTATTACTGTTAATCTAATATAAGGTGAGAGTAGATACAAAGTATATTTATTAATATTGTTGAACCATTATTTTACATGTTAATGTGCGGGAGGGAATAACTCCAAAAAGCAATCACATGAATGATGCGTATTGACTAAAAGCAATTATTTAACACTTACGAATGAACTTAAATATTTTGAATGAGTTAAATATAACAATTTTATTTTTTGTTACTTTGCATTGTTACCCGGGGCAACGCTTTTATTTGCAAACTGATAGAGAAAAAAAAGCTTTTTCATTTGTATTTCTTCCTACCCAGTTTTTAATCAATTTAAAACATCTAATCAAAATTTTAAAATCCCAGCTTAGATGTTCACACTTTAAAATTTCAACGGTTTACTTGCAATAGATATTGCACAAAGCTCATGACAGACAAATAAACTCTTCAGTTTATTAATTTAATTGATAAATCATTTAAAGAAATATTAGAAATAGCCTCATAATGGTTCGGTAAAATATCATATAGTTGGTCTTGTCTGCAGCCTATTTAAAACCTCTTTTTATTTTATTAAACAGTAAATATATGTGTTAGCTCCAATGACTGTATAAAAATTAGAACGTCGTTTACAAGAAATAGATTTTTTTTTATAAAGACCGGGAATATAGTTCATCATTTTGACTTCCAGCCCGTGAAAAACTAAATTATACCAACTGAAGCGTTCAACATTTCCCCTTCCTGGGGTTTTTACGACACTTTTAAATTTGCTGAAGTGGAACGACAAAGGGGAATATCTTTCACGCAGATTTGGTCTAGTTAAGAGGAAACGGTGAGAACATTTCACTTCAGAAACAATTAAATTGACATATTTATTAGTTAGATAATAGTATGAGCGTGAAAACAAGAGTTTTAATGAGCCTTCTCTTATTTAAAAAGAAATATTTAATAAGCATGAAGGAATTAGTCTAGTTTAAATTATTTACGTTTAATGTGTGGCCAAGTTTTTGGAACTAGAATTTTAAAAAACGTTTAGGTTATTTATTTACCGTTCGTTGAAAAATTTTGTTTGTAAAATTTGTATATCTATAAACTACTCATAAAAGTAGTGATTGTATAATTTGGTTAATTAGTTTCTTATTAATCTATATTCATTCAAACAAATTTAATGGCCTACACAAATTATTTTGAATAAAGTCTGTACAACATTACCATTTTTATACTTCTTTCGTTGAATGTGTCAACATAGTGCAATGAAGAAAAATATTTGACTTTAATGATCGCCCCAAATTAATATAGGAATTCCCCAAAATTTAAATAAATAATTGCACAATTAGCAGAATTGTCTAATCAGGTAATCTGTGTTTTTAAATATCTATTTTAATATGTTTTATAAAGTAAAGCAATAAAAATGATAAATTGTATTTACTAACATGCTCAAAACAACTCGTATTGTACAAGTAGTTTTGAAAATATGTTTTAAAATTAACTCCAAATCACTTATTCAAGCTCCATATACTTGACATACAATCGAACTATACTGACCATGCGGCTACCGTCTACTGGTAAATATAATGCCAACTTCTGCTGATATAGGGTGTCATATGGTCAGCACAACGAATCCTATTACCACTAATCTCAGTTTTATATACCAGAATAATACCTTTTCATTCAGGTAGCTCATCATTTGTACTCAAGAGGCTGGTTTGACCCCATTCCAGATACAGTGCATCACAGATAAATTCTGAAAGTGCCGGGAAACGAACCCGGGACTTCTGGATCTATGGCCGGGGGGGAACTTTGACCACTACAGAGGTGGTCCTAAACCACTTATAGAGTTTTAAAATAAAACGCAATATATCTTCAAGTCAAAATTAATATAATATACCTACAGCAGATGAACTGATGACTAAGGGATTAATCTTAATTAAGCAATGTTGTAAAAACCATGTTTACGTGAGTCAGAATCACAACACGGAGCCAGGTCGTTAATATCGGGTCCCGTAGACCATGATAGATTGTTACTAACGAACCAAAGAGAAATGTATCACAACATAGAAAAAATTCCAAGAAAAAAAGATAACAATTAATTATTCATGATGTTTATCATGATCTTGAAGCATTTTATTCTGTTGATTTTATTTAATTTTTACTTATTGTCAGACATTAATTTGTAATATAATCCACTGCCCATTGGATATTTTTCAAAACTCACACAACCAAAAGCTGTATACGTGTATTTTTGAATTGTGAAAATCTCTTTTAAATTTCGCTTAATCTTGTTTACTATGTATACAACACCGAATACACATGTAAATACCGGGAATATGAAAGTTGAATAAAAATTAAACAAATGTTTTCCATATTATTTCCTTTTTAACTGTAATATATTGAGGTTAATACTTCAAATCTCTGTTTGAATCGAAACTAGTAATGTATTTAATATCTATTCTACAATATGAAATGATATATTCATTATTGTACTAATTAAGTGATGATAGCTAGTTATTTTAAATTTTTCGCCGCGTTATGATGTTTTCACATATATCTCCATAATGAATTAATTTTTAGAAACTACTAATAGTTTGTAATATTTTTAATTCTCAAAAAGTAATTGTTATACTAAAAGTTTTTTGACACGTTTGTTCCTTGTAAGAACTTGCAATGTTACTTAGAAACAATATAAATTCTATTTTCCTATATGAAATATATTGGAAACTACATTATCATAATTTTATTACTTGAAGTATAAAGAAAATATATAAATTACTTACCTGTTTTTGTTCAAAATTCCTTTAAGTAGACTGCTAAAACATTGGCCATCCTGATCAACCACATATCTTACTGTAGCGATCATAATAGATAATTCAGCCATTGATCAAATTGAAATTGATTCCTTGCAGATAAATATATTTACGTCATGTCAGTCAACCATTTTCACTTCTAATCTCATAACCTAAGCTGAAAAATTAAATTAAAAACAGACATAAATTATTATTAATGTTTAAATTAGTTCAACTTATTTAAATTTATTGTTATTCTGTTTAACCAATGTTCCAAAGAATATAGTGATTATTTACGTTTATTAAATTAATTTGTTATGATTTGTTTCGAAGTTTCTAATAATTCATACTTGTAATATGTAATAATTACGCTGATAAGTTAAAGATGAGGAAATTGGGATTTAGAGGAAGTGTAATCGCATTTACGAGAAGGAAGGGTGGAAAACAATTTGGTAAAAACCACCCTCGGTACATCTGACCGAGATTCAAACCCTGTCCTCCTTGTGATCGGCATTTTATCCTAGCACGATAATGACGCCTAAGACCATGTGGTCACAAATGTAGGTTTAAATTAATTGAAATATGGTCCCCTTAATACGGACAGTGCTGTAATTACAATTATTTACAACCTGTATGTTGATATTCATTAGTAATTATTTAGCTCAAATATATTAATCTATCTCCCTGTAGTTGTAAGCAGTCGTGCTAAACCAAGGTCATCGAAAGAGTCTCGTAGCCCTCCCTACGTGTACTCGGGCTGTACTCTGACAAATCCGCACCGTCAACTAATTCTCGCGTCTGGGAAGACACCGTTTTAAAATAACGTCCCTCTTGTAGACCTTCCTCCGCGTGAGTTATGTCCCGACGTGCGCTCTTTTCTACTTTTTAAAGAGACTCGATACGTTCACTTGGTTGACTTGGTGGTGGGAACTTTCTAAAACATCCTAAGATACGTGTGATCTTTGCTCTTCGGGTCAGTGGACCCAGAGATGTATCACACAATATTCCTGATTTAATTTAAATACACACTTTCTCACTCCCGCGTGGTAATGAATAAGTTCTTGTATAAACGATTTAGGTGGGATGGTTGTTTTCGTGAGTTCAGGTGGAATGCAAGTCGTCACCGTAAGTTCAGCTGGAATGTAAGTCACCGTGAGTTCAGGTGAAATATAAGTCACCGTGAGTTCGGGTGGAATGGAAGTCACCGTGAGTTCGGGTGGAATGGAAGTCACCGTGAGATCGGGTGGAATGCAAGTCACCTCGAGTTCGGGTGGAATGCAAGTCACCGTGAGTTCGGGTGGAATGCAAGTCACCGTGAGTTCAGGTGGAATGGAAGTCACCTCGAGTTCGGGTGGAATGCAAGTCACCGTGAGTTCGGGTGGAATGCAAGTCACCGTGAGTTCGGGTGTAATGTAAGTCACCGTGAGTTCAAGTGTAATGTAAATTCACAGCGAGCTCGGGTGGAATGTAAGTCACCGCGAGCTCGGGTGGAATGTAAGTCACCTCGAGTTCGGGTGGAATGCAAGTCACCGCGAGTTCGGGTGGAATTCTGTACTAGTTAAGTCAGGATTGAAATCACCCTGAAGAAGGGTGAGTTTTAAATCTTAAATATAAATGGGAGTCATATATTTTGAGCACTTGTGAACTCCCAATTCTCTCGAAACCAAAACTATTACTTCGGGTGGTATTTAGAACAACTCAAAGTTTTAACAGATATCAATTTGTATAACCTGAACAGGTAGTAAGTAAGAAGCGGTAATAAAAAAAAAATTATCAAAATATACGCCCAAGCTTTCGTCTAAAAATCAAGTTTAAAAAAAATATCAAACATTAATTAAGACCCCATAATGATTTAAAAATAACTCTTTAGCTATGACAGCAGATAAAAGGAGATACGACGTGGAAGATGACGTCACAGAAAGATGCTAGGCGTCGCAGCTGCTCGGACCATTTATTACGTGTTTTAAGTTTGTTGTTTGATCGTGTGTTAAAAGATACCCATGTCTTGTCGTTCACTGACATACCTCACGTAACTTACATGCATATATCTTTTGAACAGTGTGTTGGGATGTAGCTGACTTGTAGGGAAAGTCAGGAACTGCCATTGGTCTCGGGTCAATCAATTATGTTACTGGTTTATTTGCCAAAGCTTTTATGTTTATATATAGGCCTTCATGTGAAATATTTAGAATAAACTTTAGAAACAGATGTTTATATCAAAAAAGTCCATCAAATTAGTTTTAACACCTACGAACTTGTTTTAAAATTTTTATAAAATACAAACTTTTTTACTTCCAAAATTATAATATTTTATTAATTTATTACTTTTTAGCGCAGTTGCATACTATCCGTTCGGGTTACGTACTTATGTACTAATTACTATTGTTATTAGTTATTAGTAAGCTTATATTAGGAAGAAGTTTACCCCTATTAACGTGGAAGAAGAGTAGAAAACTTTTTTTTAAAAGCCATAACCACACCCGACCAAGATTTGAACCTCGATCTCCTCATCATCGGTAGTTTAGTCTACGGAAGAAAGTATCCCATTAGACCATAGGTATTGCAACTGACCATCAAAAGTGATAGATAGCTTCAGTTCCCAAGAATCTACATATGACTACTGGAAAAGCGATATAACTTTTCTATTTCTTATAATTATAAGTAGAGCCCTTTCTAAGAAAATTGTACTGTCGTATCGAAAGCCCAAAGGTTTCAAAGTGAGATTAATGTTTTGTCCACACCGTTTATCCTGTAGCACAGCTTAAGGCTACCTCTGGATAGATTGAGTTGCCAGTTTCAGGGAGGCTTAGGTTCGAATCTTCGCCGGGTGTGTTGGAGGTGGTTTTTAAAAGGGCGATTCAGTGGTTTTACTAGCCCTTTCTTATCTGAAATAATGCTTGAAACTTTTTATAAAATCCTCCCTACACAGCCTTTCTCCTTAGATTAAGTAGTTAAAGTAATTGGTATTTTTTGGTGTTTTTTAGCACCACGTTATACTATATGTTTACTTTATACGCATATGTACTAATTATAATGAGTTAAGAATGAGGAAAGTTGAATTTAGGAAGTACACCCGCATTTGTGGGAAAACAATTTAGGAAAAATTACACCGGACCGTAATTTAGACTCCGATCTCTCTGTCATCAGCAGTCTAGTCTAACACGTGAGTGACGCCCTAGACCATGCGAACACAGAAGCAGGTATGTAATTTGGGTTGGACGCTTTAATTAACACATTTTAATGATTTTAAATGTTCGGTTTTAAGTTTACGTGACTATTATTATTATTGCATTATTATTATAATATTTATATTATTACATAATTATTACATTATTAAATTATTATTATTATTATTATTACATTATTATTATTACTTCACGTAGTCTTAATATTCTTCAATGCTACCGCCCTCTATTTTAACATTTTGTTAATCGTGGAGAGTTAGTACTAAATGTACCCACAATTGCTTGGAGGTGGGGGAGAAGGAAGAATGTTAACTTATTTCATCTTTGTACAATCAACTGAGTCCAAATCAATAACCTCCTTAAGCGTATAACACTAACGGATAGTAAGACGTGGTGCTAAATAAAAGAAAAAATATATATAGCCTCCCTATCACCGTCAAACCAGATTAAATGAGTTTGGCGTTCAGTACATCTGCTTGATGCGGGTAAAATAAACGTTTACGTAACTCTACTTGGCACTCTTTTAAAAAAAAAAGAACTTCCACTCATGTGAAGAATAATAGTGAGTAAGCATTAGTCCCCAGGTGAAGACAAGTGACCTTGTGAGAACCCAACCACCCCTGACCTCTCTGTATTAGGTAGAACCGGACTGTACCCCCATGATCGGTGACAGAAAAACACGGGGCACTGAACCTCACTCGCGCAAAGTGTTTTGTCGCACATGAACGGCACGCACTCAAAGAGCGAAGTACACCTTAGAGACTATTTGGAAACAATCTGAAAATCCTAGGCTCACTACTCTAAACGTGAGATAGCACTGTGGTAAGTTGTTCTTTGTCCACTCCTAACTTTTGTCAATTTACTTATGTGGGGCACTTATGAATCAACTGATTAAACCAATGACATGACTCACACAATATAACTTATTTATAGATAAAAACCTACTTGCTGTAACGTAACTAGTTTGTACTTTGATTTTTTTTTTGCCATATTGGGAATAGAAATAATTTATTTTGTCACCTTATCTTACTAACTGTTCAGGCTATACTAATAGGTCTTTATTATAATGGGATAAGGTTGGCGAACAAAGCATTTTAGTTATAATATACTAACATTTGTGTGTAAAGAGAGTGGGAAACCATTAAGGGAAAAAAACACTCAATATACCCAACCGGGATTCAAACCCAGATCTCCCTGTCACTAGCAGGAGTCTAACACTAGAGTGTTTTATTAGACCGTTCAACCACTGAAACTGGTTCGAGCCCATTACTCAAAACTCTTTGTTTAGTTTTTTGTTATTTAAAATATGTATTTGTTATCTCGGTCAGTGATTGATATGAACACAAACTAGAAGTACGTTAACTGAAATCACAAACACAAAATATCTCGATTTATTCGTAAAATACCAATATAGACTTTATAAAATGTCTCTCTATTAAAGAGGGTAAGATACAAAGTAATAATTCACATGTCACATGTCTCCCAAAATAGCCAGCTGCCATGGAGATATTTTTATACTACCAATATTGTTATTACTATTACTAGCATATTTCAGTTTATCTTTAATTTGAAATTCTTATATTAAAATTTAAGGCATCTTCTCTTAAACAAGAAAAAAGGTTTATTTTTAATAATAGGTTCAAACTAGTTTGGTTCCATTCCATTTTTTTAAACTACAGTTTTCATACTAATATTATAAAGAGGAAAGATTTGATTTTTTGTTTGTTTGAAATGAATAGGCTCCGAAACTACTGGACCGATTTAAAAAATTCTTTCACCGTTGGCAAGCTACACTATTCCCGAGTGACATAGGCTATGTTTCATTTTCAATAAAATTAGGGATGCTTACTAAAACTTGAATAATCTAACCCAAGGTGTAAAAAAATAAACAAAAAACTTTCTTCAATCACGTACGCTGCGAAAACTATTAATGATAGAACAAAATGATGTATTACAATTTACTACACAAGTATCCAAAGAGAAATA
>CABFVX010000011.1:703586-743572 GCA_902151425.1 Timema shepardi | reverse complement strand
CATCTCACAATCACCCCTACCATTACACATTAGCGTAAGTGCGTATAACCCGAACGGGTAGTAAGACGCGGTGCTAATAATAATACTAACAAGCAAGTCTACTTGTAAGTAAAAAAGTAGGTCACCTTCCAACTTTACTGATGCAAGTTGACAATTAAAAATGGCGGCAACTAACGAATTGGTTGTGTGGGAGACACTTATTTGTGGAATGTTATGAAAAGAATGAGTTTCTGTGCAATTTTAAGCACCGAATTTATAGAGATAAGAATGCGAGGTATATTGCACTAGAGGATATTGTAAAGTTATATCAGGTGTACATATTATCTAGAAGTTTCCAAAATAAAATGTTGGGCGTAATTAAATATTACAAATGTGCCTTGTGAGAGATATTATTTAATATCGGTAAACAAATGTTATCAATAATTTTATCAAATCATTATTTCTTACCAATCGACGTGGCATTTGTAATTTTTTTTACATACAGTCACAAAATATAATACAACATTGTAGTACTGTGATTAGTTCCGACAACATAATATTCGCGTTATCGGCAAGTAAGGTATAAATGGCCGGCGCTTTTCACGCGAAATCTTAGGCACGTTTTCCAATCTCCGTATTTGACACTTTAACCAATCTTTATAAGTTTTAATTAAAAATGTTCAGCCCACACACTTCAAATACTTTGTAGTAATGCTTTGGAAATTTGAGTATATACATAACATAATATTACTATCGCATATCAAACCAGAGAGTTTATATTTAAACCAATCTACAAATTAATGAATTATTATTTTTAAGGAATATTTTAGGCCTAGTAAGCTAGCATTTAACAAAATATTTTGTTATTAGTATACCAAAATTTAAAACAAAGTTTAAAAAACCTGCGTTAGGATTATTTAAAAAAATGCCCAACCGAGTGTTGTATTGGGATTAATGGACCTTATTTTAGTTTAATTTTATTTATCATGTATGCTAAGTGCGTTAACAAATCAATAAAAATAATATAATAATTATTTGGGCACAACTGAAATACATTTTAAACTATTAAGGGGTTAAGAAATATGAGATATACTAATACATTTTTTATGTTATTTATATAAAACCTTTTTTTAAACAGGTCAACTATCTATTATACATTACGTTTACTGAAAAATTGTAATTTATTTGGCCACCCATTCTTATTCTATATTCACCCTTTCTACATCCTAACACATAAGTGTAATTAATATATACGCATAAATAACCCAAGCAAGAAATAAGACGCAGTGATAAAAAAAAATTCACCAACATAGAAATCAGTTAGCACAACTTCATTTTCAGCTATGTTTTTAGAAGGGATACTAATACAAGTGAAAAATACGTGTCAACACAACTAACATGTTAGTAAGCTAATACCACTAAACTTGCATTAGTCCACTAACACCTCTCCCCTCCAACACACTAGTCCAACGACTTACAGTCTTATCTTGTAATATCTCCAAGTGATTTTAGTTTCACATGACCGGTTGAAAGTGAAAGTCTAACAGTAAGCTACCGTCAGATTTTCTATTTTTTCACCATGACATTATCCGAATCTTGTAGACTAGTAAATTAAAGTAATAGGCTGGGATCAACGACTCCTTCAAAACCGACGGTAAAGTTGTAATGTGTCAAACTTGCGACAAAAAAAAAGGGATGTTCCGTAAAATCACAATTGGGACAACATGTGCGGCACACACTTCATACGAAAGAAAAATCTAAGTTATTTGAAAAATACTTTTTTTTATTAACAAAGATGAAGGTGCCTTCCTTCCAGTTAAATAAACTAATTATGTAAGGACTTGTGTAGTGCAATGGTCGCAGCAAACATCCCAGGTTTTAAATTCCAAGTGCCTGAATTTTCATCCTTCTTATGACACTAATGAAAGCAACAAATTCTTGATCAATCAATACTCAGAAATAATTATCTGCATATATATTACGAAGAAACAACGGAAAGAATAATAAATTACATAAGAGATTCCATCATATGGGTTGCTGTGGATAAAATGACGGACGTTTAGGGTAATTTTGTTGTGAACCTTGTGGTAGGTAAAATAAATCCTAAGGATATTTCCAAACCATATTTGATTTACTGAGAAGTGCTGGAACATACGTATCATGTTGCAAGATTCGTGAATGATGAATTGAAATTGTGTGGCCTAGGTGAGCTCACGCAGAGAAGGCCCTGGTGTTATATTCGGATGCCGCGGCGTGTATAATGAACATCGCAAGTGCTTTGAAGTTGTTATATCGTGATATGATCCATCCTACAAGTTTGGCCCATGGACCACATCGTGTTGTGGAATACATTAGAGTCCAGTCTTTACAAATGAATAGATTAATTTCTATCACGAAAAAAACTTGACCTATTTGTGAAAGTCCCACATCGAGTCAGAACTTACTAACTATTGTTTGATGTGCCGTTGTCCCTGCAATTAGTTCTAACAAGATGAGGAACATGAATAAAACAGCCAACTTCTACTATGAACAATTTTGAGTTGTAAAATCAGTAGTAGATACGTTCGCCCCTGAGTGTGCGATATATGTATGTGAATCTCACAACCCATTCATTGATCCAAAAGTGGAATGTTCAACTGTATACACCAGGAGCAATTTCTGTTGGCTTCCAGAGAGTATCAAACGGTTGGAAACTTCTGAATTTACACTACAAGAATCTATGGATATCATAGCAAGCATCATTTCAAATCTAAATGCTGTGAAAGATGAAACTGGTGAAAGTGTTTCTACTAAGTTTCAGGCAATGCTAAAAAGAAACCCAGTAAATTCATCGGATGGAGATACCCTTGAGAACATTTCTCCCAAGAAAATTATTCTTGATGACATACGCCCTAGTGACATATTGTGACGTGGAAAAGACATTGTCCAGCTACAAGCATATTCTGTAGGACAAGCGGCAATCAAAGACCACAGAAAGAATTGAAATTCACACCAAAGTAAAAGTAATCCATCAATGTATGTGACATTCAGAGTATAAATAAGGTAAATGTTGCTTGGTTGTAAAATATTTGTTTTACATTAGTTTTTTTATGAATCTACATATTTCCTTGAATATTATTACATATTTACACACATATTTTGTTATATGATACTACATGAAAATCCCAGCGTTAGTCATTATAACATCTAATATCTTCAGTTACTTTTATTGTAGGAACCTATCACAATATAGAAATAGCTAGTATCCATTACAATAGAATACATTTTTTCAATATATTACAATATGATACATTTTTAATCAATAACGGTATTTTAGTGAGTTTATAAATAAAGAATAAAAATCTATACAACTACTTTGTTTCCGAAATCACAATGTTTTGAGCAATATGGGGAAAATAAAAATTGGAAGTCCTTGCAGTAACTAATAAAATTTATTAATGATGAATATTATTGAACTCTACCACCACTCCTAGAGTTATTTTACAGTAAATAGCTAAACATTTTTGGGTTCCTCAAAATATTTTACGCCCTCTAAAAATACAAGCTCCGCACCCTTTTGGAGGCTCAGTCCAACCCTGGTCTACTTGATAGCAAATAATTTACGAAAAGTTCAAGAGACTACGCTAACCCCAAAAAGTTTATTATTAAAGAAGCATAAAATTAATTGTGTTTTTTAGATAAATATTCACTCCTCAATTCAAAATAAATTTAAATAATTTAATACTTTGTGTGTGGAGAGTCATCATAAGGTGCGTCAACTTGCACAACATTCAAATTTAATCCAATTTTGGTATTGAATATTATTTTAACACGGTTATGCTTCGATCGAGATATATATATATATTTTAAACATTCAAAGTGACTTATCATATTTTACGTAGTACGTTTCTCATTATATTTTAACCGACATTTTAGCTAGGTCGATAGCACGTGGGCTTACGATGCTAAGGATCCCAGTTTCGATTCCAGGTAAAGTCGGTAATTTAACTTTAATAAATTGTTATGTATGTCATAGGTAAAAGCTAGTTTGTAAGTCGTGTTCTGATATAAACCTTGTTTTAATAAATTATACGTAAAAATGCTCATCGAAAAAATAAATATTTTATATGATATATTTTATGAAATAATTTTAACATAGGTTCACTTTTTAGCTTACTTAGATTTTTTTAAGACTCAGAAAAAAATAATACAACTTAGATATTCTAAATGGTCTTCTGTACAGGTTTCAAGGCTATTAGTGTTGTTCTGTCAAGCGAACAATAGGATTACTGCAGACCGTGAATCTGGTTCTACAGAGAAACTTCACCTCTCTCTTGGCTTGAGTAGGTGTGGTGGGGGTTTCCACCCCTATCTTATTACCTACATTTATGTAACTAATGATCGACTTCTAGCCAAGGGAATAGGTTTACGTGCTCAAAAATATTATATTTGTAAATTACACACAAAACTTAAGAATGTATGTCCAATTAATTTCAAAAATGCGTTTTTTGAGTTAATTTTAAAGATGTATGCATAAAAAATCAATTATACAATTCAATATCAATTTAGAAAAGTATACATACAGTCATAATAAATTTTTTTAATATCATAATTGGTTTATCTGGAATTTCAGTCACAAATCAGTCATTTTTACTGTGAATTAGTAGCTATGTGACAGCACTTCAAGAATATATATTTAGCTTTGATAGACAGCATACCCCATTCCTTAGAAGTTGAAATACAGAAATTAAGAAATCATCTCTTTTAGACAAACAGTTTAAACCTATTGTACTTATTACTTCCTGGAAGTGAAAACTGATAATCTTGTGGTTGGTTGAAAAACTTGTATATATAGTAGAGGGAAAAGGTTGATGGAGGGTGGAAAAATGCAAACTTTAAATTATTTCACTCAAGTTTGAATTAGGAAGTAGCTCAGTGAATGTGTTCCTTGTGTACAGTGTAGAGGTGATTATTTGGTGTTTTTAGTAAGTGGTTTGAATAATATTATTGATGGGGCGCGTTAAAGAGAACCCAGTTTGGAAGTTTTTGACTATGAGATTGACGGAAACAAATCAAGATGCAAATTAGAAGGATGCACCATTGTTATTAAGGTACGTTATAAATTTTTTTTAATCTAGCAATACTTTTGATCCAGAGTATTATTTCCAAAGTGGCTATCCGCTCTCATTACATGCAAATGCATATACATTTCTTCTAGCTATAAAAAAATAACCTTCCTCATTCATTAAAAATCACTTTCGAAATTAGTACATTGACGTAGCCTGAACTGATAGAAAGACGATGTGCTATTTTTTTTAGAAAAATTAAAGAGCCGGAACATTATCAGGAACCGAAAAGAACCGTAACCATTACTGCGCTCTAACCGGAACCATTGAAATGTTTGTTTAGAGAACCGGAACCGGAACCAGAACTGATAAAAATTTCGGTTCAACTCCCTTAATTATATGTGATTAATATTTTCACAGCTAGGCCTATTGTGTTCTTAATAATTTTCAGCATGTATTAATCTATAACATTTATGTTTGTAATAAAGTAATATATGATATATTCTGACCAAAATATGATTTGATATAAAAACTTATATTTTAATCACATCCCCTACATTCCCACTTTAAGCTTTGTCTACATACTTTGTAGTTCCACTTTATTGTCCTTAATGTTTGTATAATCCTTCAGATAGTTCAATCACGTGCACATACAGCGTCCTTAAATATGTTAAAACGAGAGTTGAATTGATATTAACATTTTAAGTTGACGGGAAAACATTTGTGCTTGATTAACAAATTTGTTGTTGTTGTTCTAAAACAAACATTTCTGATACCCTTTTTATCCATTAAAATATCTTTAACTTGTTTAGTGAAGTTTATTGATATTTTACTAATAAATAATTAATATTCAGTAAACGAGGTGTTATATTTAAAAAGCAATCAGAATATTAAAGAAATTCCCCAAAGATGTTTATTTTGGAGCGAATGTTTGCTAGTCAAGAGAGTAACCCCACTCCTTTCTCATAATCTCATTAAAAACAGTTTTAAAAACAATTTTAATCTCTCCTTAACCACGTGACATCGTGTCAATTAATGAAAGATACTTTGTCCAATCAATATCATCAAAGCAAAATAAATTCAGAAATTCGGTAACCATAACCCACATATTTATTCAAAGATTTATTATTTAGTTGTTTTTAAGTGAAATAAAGATAGTATTTGTTTAATGAGATTTGCCGTTAAAAGTAAGTAAAAGGCGATACTACATCTTTAGAAAATAAATGGTACGGAGCTCCGCACGAACTTTCTCAATATATTGTTTAGAAATGGAGATATTTACTCAAAATTCGTGATATAATATGCAATAGAAAACCTGAGGACAAATTGCATTAGACACACGTAAAACTTTTTTAATGCATGGTTTTAAATGTCATAATTTTATTTTTAAATAATTAATGTCTTCATTTGTATATTTGGACCAATAAAAAATATCGATAGTGGGTCCCTGAGGGTCAACATTTCGTATTAAAATGTTGACTTCCAGTTAGAATTTTCGTCATTCTACCAAGGGATGCACATCTTATGGTTATTGCATTGATATTAAATTTCCATTTTATAAATTTTTACCAATAAAATAGGTAATTATTGACTATTGAGTCTAAAATGAGAGAGATAGACTCGTTATAGCCGATTTTGAGAACAAATATTTTATTTCTTTTCGTCCTCTAGTAAACAGCTATTAATTTAAGGGTTAGGCAGACACACAGACAGACGGCTCTCTTTCCGCTCTTAAGGAAACTACCCTTAATTTTAGGGTTAGATATCCAATTCAAAAAATTCCTCGGGGTAGACCTATGAAAACCCAATGTACCAAGTTTTAGCCCAATCGATACAATAGTTTAGGCTCTAGTCGGATGCACATACAGACAGACGGAAATTCAAAAACAACTTTTTCGGATTCGGGGGGTCATGAAACGTAGATATTCATCAAAGTCTCGAGTTAGATTTTTTTTTTTGACGATCATAATACTTTATCTACCTTTAAGATAGCGAGAAAGTAAAAAGAGTCAGATTTATTTATCTCATTAGTGCTTTTATTTCGATGTGCTCGTTAATGGTGTTGTATTCTTATTTACTGGTCATTAGTTCCCCATAACCACCCGTAGCTAATAAACCCTTAGAAAGTTAAAACCCACACCAGTGGTCCTGTTTTCTAAGACTTCAAATTCACAATAGAATGGATGGTAGGGGACGTATAGGTCGAGGTTCCATTCTCAGTTGGGTACAGTGAAGATGGTTTTTACATACCTCCTCTAATTCCTCTAAGATACCTTAATCATCATTACCTAGATATCCTCTATTATGGTAAATAAATATGTGAGTTTTCGTCACAAAGAATCTTGAATTTCGTTTAAAAAAATTTCAGATAAAAAAATTCAACATAAAAATGGGTTTTAAAGACCCGGAAAAACCATTAAAAAATACTGTTTTGGAACAATATTTTTTAAAAAATTCAAGAATTTTTTTTATTTATACTGGAAACTCCTGAAAGGTATATTTTCAGAGGCCTACAAAATAATACATGGCCTGGGATATTTCCATAGATTTTTTTAATGAAGATATTTATTTAATCATGTTTTAAAAGAGTAGTATTACAGTACAAGATCTGTCATATTTCAAATTTAGTATCAATAAACTAAATTCATGTCACAACAGAATATCAGTAAACAGCAGACAGTAACATAAAATCTATAAAACATGTGTAAAAGTAGTACTAGCGGCTACAGAAGGTTTGACTATTTTGCCATTTTGGCTTAAAGATATATATTTTTATTATTAAAGTCTAGGTAAATCTGTTTCTTAAGTAAGCAGTTAATAGCACCATCACATTGGTTGCGGCAATTATAAACTATCTCGATATATATAGTTAAAGCTAAATACAGTACACTCCTCAAGAGTTATAATAATTGTTATGTATTATCAAATATAGCAATTATAGGCCACGCTAAGATTTCAGTTTTAAAATTTGAGTATTATTAATAATTCGTGAGAAAACTTCAATTTCACGTATAAATACCTTCATAGTTTTATTCCGTGAGCTCAAAAATATGTGATATTGATTTCTCTGAACTTGAAACCAGTTGTAGCCCTTTAGAAATAGATTTTTCATGCGTTTAGTGTACACATTGTTTGCGTAAAGTCGATGTCCCTTTCTTTGCCCCTTTGAATAAGGCGTTTAACCTTTGGTGTAAAACGCAATAATGAAGAAAACGGGAAGGATGATTCAGTTTTTACGAGTTATTTAAGGATCTTGACTCCGTGTATATGTTACACTCCAATAGTGAAACAACTCCTTTCAAGAATTGGGCAAATTACTGTCCATTTTCGTGAACTGGCCTCTTCTATTGACCATTTCACGAAATGGGCAACAAATGCATTAATTCTAGACCATTTTATGAACTGGAAATTATTGTATATATTATATATTAAAATCTTACACGAAATTCGTTTTAAGAGAATATATTTAACTAACCTAGCTTTAGCTAGCCTTACAATAAAAGTTAAATCAACTTACATTCCAAACTTGTCCTTCGCTTATCCTTTTCACGGGTTCTATGCCAGTTTATGAAATTAGTAGAAATTTGCCCAATTCATGAAATTGGTAATTTCACTTTTGGGATGTAACATACAACACTCCATTAGACTACTTTAAGGACTAACTAAGCACCTTACTATGCTTCATCCCAACTACAAGGACTAAACACAGTGTGCGTCCAGCCTTCCGGTCATTTTGCGTCTCTCTCTTTACTGGCATCTCAATAATGACTGAGTCACTACACGCAAGCATGGGTGTTTCTAATAATATGGTAATAAATCAACCAGAAGTAAACAATAAATTATGGCTACTTCATTAAAGATGAAATAGTTTCTAACACACGAAAAAATACAAACAACATATTTTAAAATATAGGCCTAAATCACGCAACTGTAGTTACCAGACGGATAATAACAAATGCCCGAAATATATAGTCCGATATGATGATGAATTAAACGAGTTTGGAGAAGGCATTTTCTTTATCGTTCTTCTATCTTGTAGTATAAACTATTGTGGTAGTTAGAAAAATGATATTAATTAAACAAACAAAAAAGAGAGTTGGAGAACCATGTTTATATGCAAAACCCAAGTTTTATTTAATAAGAAAAATACTATTTCTAATAATAAACCATACTTTTAAAAGCATAGTAGGCCATATTTATAAGACATGTACACTCTGTTTAGTCTGAAAGGAACCAATCTTGCCTTGGCTAATTACACAACATAACAAGATTAAGGGAACGGTAAGTACATCTGACAGAAGGGTCGGCGTTCGATTCCAATCAACTTCTCAGCGGAATGTATCTCCCAAAATATAGTTTCACCTTATCTTTTTGAATGTTTTTGTTGAATGCATGTACCAACGTGAAAAGCCAACTCTCAAAGCGAGTGCTTGGATACTTCTTATCGGTCTTGAGTCTGGAGGACAATATAATTTAGAGGAAATGTACCAACATTTGTAAGGAAGGAGAGTGTGAAACCATTTAGAGAACTACAACCTATGCACAACCAGCCGGCATTCAAGTACCAACCTTTCCAGACAAGACGATACTGACGCCTATGTGCATGTAACCACCAGTGTGGGTTACGGTTATTTTGTTCCGTTGTTTTAACTGAATACTAGAACTCCCCGAGGTATGCACAGCTGGAGTGTAGGCCTATATAGCGGTAGGAATGGTGATAACCGACAGCAGTAGCCCCATGGCTTCTTTGGTGCTGACTGACATCTTTGAAACGTTACCAGACCAAATTATGTATCCCTACGCCGGACAAAATGATCTGTAAAAACATGTGTTTAGCAGCTGTCAGTCAGCACCAAAGAAGTCATGTGGCTACTGTAGCTAGCTGACAGTAAGTTACCCTATGTGGAGATCGTTATTATTTTCTTAGTAATAATACATTATCAATCACAAGTGTTTTCAAACGTTTATAATTATACTTCCTTAAGGATTAATGTATACTTGGATTTTTCGTAACTAATTGAAAGACCAAAAAATATTAATAAAACTATAAAAAATAAAACTACAATATTTTTCGTTTCACGGTTGTGGCAACAAGAGGTATTAGAGTGCATGCAACAACAATAAATTAAAAATTATTATTTTCACATTTTTATTCTGTTATAAGTGGCCACCAAAATAAATGATTTTTTTTATAGCTTAGAGAAAGTGTCATACAAAATATTAGTTTCAAAATAAAACGTTTTAATTTTGTAAACACATGCACATGAACACAATCGAATAAGGTTTGTATTACGTCATCAACCACCTTCATTTAGTCTGGTTCACCATCTTAATTTATGAAGAGAACGCAGCCTTTAAGAATCTCTCGTTTGTAAATCATTTTTCAAATTAGCCACAGACGTTGATTCCACAAAAAGAAACACCCATATGGTTAATTTAATAATTTCATGTTTTAATAATGTAAGAACGATTAAAATAAAAATATAAGTTTAAAACATTTTTGTTGTTGTGAAAGTTTTAAATGCCAAAAGAGTAACATAATCTCAACATAATGTTATGTATAATATTATAGTATTTGCAGATCATTTGGTTTGGCGAATGGATACATTAATGTAAATCTGGTATATTTTCCTAGTTGTCAGCTACACTCCTATGCTGGATAAACTCGATAGGCGTGATGTTCTAGGCTAAGTAGTTTTTATGTCACGTGTGAATAGAGAACTGTTAAGCAAGTGTAAGATCAATAAAATACTCCAACACAAATACGTAGTAAACTTCCCGACACTCCTCCGGCCTGCAATTCTCCCGGCTTAGATGCAATGCGGGAAGTATTTATCACACATACACACACACATTTCTTTTTTTGCTAATCGCCCTTATTAAATAAATAAGGTTTCACCACCACTGGATAGTAATCTATAAAATAAAAATAGAGAAAGAGCCTAACAATAATTTTTAATAATTGTTTACTGAAAAAAAAGCTAGAATGTCCTTCTCCGTCCAAGTTCCGATACTATATTGTTACTATACTATACATAATGACAAAGAAATGCATACAAAAAAGTACTACCAGTAAAAAATAAGCCTCCTTCGAATAACTTCAAAAGTCATTGAGGGTTTACAATTTTCCCCCAGCCAGGACCTCCGGACCACATCTCAGCTGAGCCCCCCACACTTTCAAAGAGCTTTCGGAGCCCCTGATTATCGCTTATTATTTTTATTCATTAAGGATATAGTAGCTCTACAGTTGTTAAGAGTTGGTTAGGAATTAAATCATACATTCAACTACACCACACAGAGTTTTGATTTGAATCACGGCTTCCACAAATAATTACAAATGAATTTTCAAGTGAGCAGGCTACTAGTGGCTTGGAACAAAATATGGTTTGATAAACTAAGGATCAATTTGTACCAGTGGTTCATAATTTACTAGTGCTCACCTCAGTGCACTCACCCGTGTCACCATTTTCGTAGCCTGTAAACCAGACAAGAGACACTGATACCTTCATCCACGGGACCAGCTGTGGGTGTTTTTATTTTTAGCACCATGTATTACTACCCGTTTGGCTTATACGCTTGTTTACTAATTAAAATAATGTGTTAGGGATTAGGAAGATTTAATTTTGGAGGAAATTCACCCACATGTGCATGGAGGGAGAGTGGAAAACCATCTAGGAAAAAACCTTCAGAGCATCCGACTGGGATTGAACTTCGATTTCCCCATCTTTGGCAGTATAGTCCAATATGAGAGTTGCGCGTTGGACCATGCGGCTACCGAAGCAGGTCTAGCCTGTTAAAATCCCTACCAAAACATTATAGCCTCACAAGATATTTCACATTCTCAGATAGGCTTTCTTGTCAAATGCCTTTAAACAGAAAGAAACACGCTGTTTTTGTTGACATATATAGTAGAAGCAAATATAAAACTCTTTGCGATGGAATAAAATTGATAACCTCATTTAAAACAAATAA
The DNA here is from genome assembly GCA_902151425.1 of Timema shepardi. Classification (NCBI taxonomy): domain Eukaryota; kingdom Metazoa; phylum Arthropoda; class Insecta; order Phasmatodea; family Timematidae; genus Timema; species Timema shepardi. The sequence continues at coordinate 731,576 of CABFVX010000011.1, read as the reverse complement.
TATATTTTCAACGAATATCATTTTATTTTCTTGAGAGTGCACCATTTGTCACAAGTATTGGCCAAATAAGTTAAATCAATACAAAAAAGTTTTTTCTCGAGAAAAAGATACTGAAATAATGTGAGCGAAAAGAACTGAAGAAAATAATGGTTGGAGAGAGCAAGAAAGAGAAAATAATTTAGTCATTCTTTACCCTCTCGACAACAACAATTAGTTTACTATTCGAGTGCCTTTGATACGGATCGAGAAATTACCCGCCATTAAAGTGTCAGCTGGCTTCGAACCAGGAATCTGGTACTCAGGCATCACTTTTCAATGTATGCCGCTCACTTGATAACAGGTTAACATTAATTACGCTGTCAGTATCGACCATTTCCTGCTGCCGCGTGACAGTCCCGTGTTACATAACGACTTGCCACCAATCGCCCCGACGAGGTCCATTAATGAATGGGCATAATTACAGAGCATTTAGTCGACTTGATAACATAACACCTAGAGAGTTAAAAGCATTATATTTGATTAATTTAACTATGTGAACTGGGAGTTAGGTAAATGTGTAATATTCATTCTCTGGTAGCTTCAATAAATACGTTTGGGCTATTGGTATCAGGGGCCTCCTCTACAGTGTACCCCAAAACATAAGTACAGTAGGATTCTTTTGCGAGGAACCGTTTGGTAAATTCGTTTTTTTAGCGGTTAGTATCAATTTTATTTTACTACAATATTATTAATCGGATTATTAAAGGAAAATTGAAGAAGTAAACGGAGACTATAAGAACTCAATACCAGGTGACTTGCACTCACTTGCGGTACTAAAAAAAATCTTTAAATAGTCTACCTGCCAAGTAGAAAGAAACAGAGTTTAATTTTCTTCACATGGTAACCTCAACAGTTCTTTAATATTTGTCATGGATATCCTGGCACTTTATGACAACTTTTTCTCTTCGTCTATAAAGTTTGTCATCTAATACCGCTAAGCTCATGACAGATGTTCAACAATTACTGTAGATAACACCATGTGAAGAAAATTAAACTCTATGTTTGGACTGGATAAATAGCCTATTTGATTTATTTTGGCCAAAAAGGTTATGTTATAAATCTGCAAAAATCATTTGCCCTTTCTCGCGCCTCCTTTCACCCGCTTTAACAAGCATATAATACTGTAGTTTATTCTTTGAAGCCTACTTCATTGAAAATGACTCATTCATGATCGTATACTATAATGCCTGCCTATGTGGGCCACTAGCGAATTAAAAATATCTAACCTAAAAGTACAGTATAAATATTAGATAACTTTAACATTATTATTATTTATCACCGCGTCTTATTACCCGTTCGGGTTATACGCTTTAAGTACTAATTAAGCTAATGGATTAGGAATTGGTAAAGTTGAATTAGAGGAAGTAAACCCGCATTTGCGTGAGGGAGAGTGGAAAACCATTTAGGAAAAACCACCCCCAGTTCACCCAACCGAGATTCGAACCTAGATCTCCCCGTCCTCAGCAGTCGAGCTCAACACGACTAGCGCGTTAGCCAATTACGCCACCGAGGCGGGTGATAACTTTAACAGAGTATACCTTATGAGAACAATACATATTATATAAAACAAATCGCTTTGCTCGTTGTGGGCTCCGACCCCAAACCCCCAGTGATTGTAAACTAATGTAATTTCAGCTTTGTTTGAACGTTGATTTATTTTTACAATTTTATGATTCTATCAGTCCAATAAGTATGTCAGAATTTTTTTTTTAATGTGTGGAAAATGTGCAAAATTTACATAAAATAAAAAAATATAGCTCTGATGCAATCAGTTTTTTTTCCCCTAGGTTTTACCATTTATCCACAAGAGGCTTCCAAAAAAATGTCCGGACCTACTTTAAAGTTACTCCGCCATTTTGATTTTTATTCGGGGGTTAACATTTTTTTTAAACTTTTTTTAATTTTCCCGTCGGTTACAGGCTAGGAGCTATAAGTTTGCCAAATTTCAAGTTTCTAGTTCATCTGTAAGTGGATTAATACAGTGAGTGAGTGAGTCAGTCAGACATGTGGCTTTATACAGTAGCGCCATCACTTCTTTGGTGTTGACTCACAGCCGACTTCTGACAGTAAACATTTAGGTATATACCTAAATTTTGACTGTCAGAAGTGACAGCTGCTAAACACATGTTTTTGCAAATCATATGGATCGGCGTAGGGATACATAATTTGGTATGGTAACATTTCAAAGCCGACAGCTGTGAGCTATCAGTCAGCACCAAAGAAGTCACGGGGCTACTTACTGTAGTATAGTGAAGTGATATTTCCCGTGCAGCCTTCCAAGATCAAAGGCCTTATCTTCGGTTAAAATGTAGGTGTTCTAATCACTCGTCTAACCTTGGTAGTAATGATTCTATTCGGCACACGATATGTCTACATGGCTTAGTTTCCAGGTCAGAGAAACATCAAAGGAACGAGAATATTTGAGAAACAGTGTGAGGAAGGAAAGATAATAGGAAAGGACAAAGGACAAAACACGACACTGGAGCTTCTGGCTAGATCATGTAAGGAGAAAGAAACTTAGTGTAGGAAAGGTTATGTCTGAGGAAAGAGAACAGAGAAGATAAAACACGACATTGGAGCCTGTAGGTATATCATGCTGGGAGAACGAAACATAGTGTACGGAAGGTAATGTTGAGGAAAAGAAAGCAAAGAAGACAAAACACGACATTGGAGCTCAAGAAACTGTGCGCAGAGTAAAACTTGGTGTAGGGTAGGTTGTGTATGTAAAAGGGGGAGGAAATGACGCGGGAATCATAGAGGGAGCTGCAACCGATGGGGGAGTGGGGCGGAAAGAAGAGACGCAAGGAGGGGCAAAGGGGGAGACGCGGAGGGTGTGGTCGCGAGAGGGTGCAGGATACAACGCAGACATTCACTGATACAAGGGGGAGATCTTTTTATAACAGCACTAGCTCTCTCTTCAACTCTCCCTCTCTCTGTGCCTGAAATGCTTACCATGACGGGATCAATGAGATCCTATAGGAAATAAGGGAATACCTCGTTCTAACGGGATTGAAACTTCAACAGTTAATATTTAACACAGAGAAACAAGCAGCTTACTTTTATTTGTAAATATAAACTTCGTTTAACACACCGTGGTTACAGCTACATAGTTACCACTAATTTCTTATGACATAATATTCTGTGTTTTCCAGGTTTTCCAGGTTTTCCAGAAGGAACTCCCCATTTTCTCATGCAGTTTGGATTGAAGAAAAGAGTAATAACATTTCATTTTCCATCAAAGTGACTAGTGTGAAGTCATGTAACTTATGTTTGAAACAAGATAATTTTATACTGATGAGGAAATACATCTTCTTTCGTTTCACAACCCTTTTTTATGGGGTAGTAATGTTTGAATCAGTGTGCTTAATTCTTCAGTTCACTTTTTCGACCATCCAAAGACCAAGTATTTTAAATTTTCGATTAAATGTTCCAAATTTTATAGATTTTGCAAAATGTCCTGTGTTTTCCCAGCTACACCGGTTTTACAGATTAGTGGCAACCCTGCCATAACTATAGTTTTGACATACATTTTCACCGTATAAAAAATACATTGGATTACAGTTAAAAGAGGTTGAAATCTGATTTGAAGGGCCTTGCTTTGCTACTAGTTGGTATTCAAACAAATGTATTACTATGTATGTGCGTGCACCAATAATTACTATCCCTCTGATTTATATGCCTACTTACACCAGTATATTAAATATGGGTAAGTTAGAATACAAATTAAATGTACTCGCATTTGTGAGGAGGTAGGGTGTAGAATCAGTTGGGGGGGGGGAGCTTCTTTCAGTACACTCAGCCGGGATTTGAACTCTGATCTATCCATTACTGGCAAATCTGATGATACTAGGATTATGCCTTAGTCCATGTATCCACCGATATGGGTAATGTCCTACTTGTATGTGTTTTTGCCCTTTAACCTTGTTTGACAATTACTATAAACTGAGGTACTCTGGTAAATGAATAGTCCTATGTCACAAATGGTTTAATCTAGGCTTATTCTAAGCTAATAAGCTAGTATTATAGTTCCAACATCTTCTATCAATCGGTAGTGTGTCTGCCCACTGAGCTAAGGGCTCCGGGTCCGATTCTCAGTCATGGCCGAAAAATTAAATCGTCAGTGAAATGTGGGTAGTTCCCACCTTTCACGGCGATGAATAAACGGACGAGGGCTGGTGTTGTGTACACTGTACATTTAATTCAGTCTATAAGTAGTGTACTGATGATACAAACAGTCGGTTCATAAAGTGTACGTTAAATATCTCAAATTAATAAACTTTAAAAAATTTATCGTGGTTACCATATATTTGGTTAATTTAAAAAGCGCGTCTGACCGGTTTCTCAGGGTTTCTCATAGATGGCACTAAAAACGCCCTTCTTCCATTTTGTAACGATTTTATCTTCTTTGCGACATCAAAATGTATGCTGCCAGTGGTTATTTTGGGGAAAGGAAACTACTTGTAAGTATGAGTGGGACAGTATTTAGCTTAATTAGGCTTAATAATGTGTACATAATTTAAACCCAATCTTGCAGTGCCTGGTAGGCAAAGATGTTTGTTGTGGATGTTCTTGATGACTATTTAATGTTCATTTAACTTTTTTTTTTGCTTCAGGGTTGGGCGTGGGCGTAATGAACTCCCACCATACAAAAAAATCCCATCAAGACCAAAAGTAAGTAATTCCCTCAACTAATAGCCTACCTAAAAATATGTTATTTTAAATAGGATAAACAATGTTCACAACATATCCTCCTTTCTGCCACTTTTAATCAAACGTTGACTTTCTTGCGCAAGAAGTATTTAAAGTCCACTTTCTGAACACATGAATCATATTATCAAACGATTTGCAAATTAGCTTAATACTCGTACTAGGATGGACACAACACTCCTCCCTCCAGCCGACAATTCAAAAATAATATAATTTTTAGTACGTCAAAAATCAAACTCAGGACCCCCTGATTCAGTAGACAAACGTCTTACCGAGTGAGCTAAAAGGTATCGAAATTCGAACATATAAAATTTCTTAATCTAATTTATCCCAATCTTACTACCCATTCTTGTTATTAGCATATTTACTCTATCAAAGTAGAGATAAGAAAAGTAAAGTTCGAATGGGAAATCATTTAAGAGATCACCTTGTAAGATTAGAACCCCAACCTCCCTTTCAACGGCAAACAAGATGAGACGAGACTGATGCCTTTATCCGTGTGTACACACATGCGGGTTGAACGATGAAATCCAATAAATTTATAAACTCAAGTATGAAACCTCAAGCTACAGTTAACTTTTCATAGGAAAGGGCCTTATCCAATAACAAGGAATGTTAGACCTACTAGGTCTACTTTTACGTATTCATACGTCAAGTTATGTGATATGTAACTCATTTTTGACAGATATTACCAATAAATATGAAATAATACTAGTAAACTCGCAAAATGTTATCAACAGGTCCCAAATTTTGATGGAATGTCATTTTTATTTTTGTTAATCACATACATTAAGTTACAATGCACATAAGTACACAAAGCCATTGCTTGTATGGTTGTAAAATACACATTCCTGGTGAAACTGCAACTAAGCTGGAGAAGGTTGCGTTGGGAGGGGGTAGCTATTACTGCTGAAGCAGATATTTGTAAATCAATATTAGATTTAGCAGAATGCAAGATCTTACTTGTTAAAGGCTCTTCATTGCATATGTATTTTTTTTAGTTTTGTAAAGTGCGTGTTTGGTCAAGTCATGTGAATTTATTAAAAGTTTTTTTCATACTTTTAAGTCATTTTATAAGTATTTATAAACATAATTTTTAGGTTATCAAAATTCTGGCCCTGGTTATCAATTTTTGCCGCAAACACATAGGTATGTTTTTATATTCGAAAAAACCTTTATATGCAAATTGGACTAAAATAACCGCAGTCTCGTTTATGTCTCAGTAATCTCATGAAACACACAGACAGTATAATCGAGACAAATCGGACCAACATTACATACCTTGAACTCGACAAAGAACGACGGGACGACTAGAAGATACCAGTTGTTAACTGTGTGGCTCACCTTGAGGTATCTGTACATACCGGAGACCCTTCTCCAGCAAAACAACCGACAAATGTTTCACAAGAATAAACAAATCGGAGGGAGGGAAAAAGTGGTCCAATGAGAGCGAAACTGTCGCAATTGAAGTGGAAGTACGGGTTCTGTGGCTTGTGTTCCGCAGAGAGGTATGCATGCTAATGGTCAAGGTTGAAACGCTCCACACTGAGGTGCACAGTCGCTTATGTGACGTGGTTTCCGGCCGTGGAGGTGTCTACGTTCCCGCAGCTGGAGGGGATGAAAACCAGTGTAGCTCATTTACGAAGTGACGGCAGAAGCAGAAGGTTATTTATTTACTGCAAACATTGGCTGAAAGTAGCTTTTCGGAAGAAATTAAATTTTTTTTAGCACTGCGTTTTACTACCCGTTCAGGTTACACCCATATGCACTAATTAAACTAATGGGTTAGGGATTAGGAAGGTTTAATTAGGAGGAAATGCGCTCGCGCTTGCGTGGAAAGAGATAATGGAAAACCATTAAGGAAAAACATCTTCCGTGCACCCAACTAGGATTGAACATTGATCTCCCCGTCTTCAGCAGTCTAGTCCAACACGATAGTATCGTATTAGACCACGCAGCCACCGAAGGGGGTAATTATTAGGTCAATTTGCTTGGTTACTCTATAATTAATAAAAATGTTCTAAACTATTATAATAATACGTCAAGCCAATGTTTGCAATTAAGAACCTTTTGCTAGCTGTCACCTACCTACATTACCCCTGTAGAGGAGCTATGGGTAGCTCCCAGGTCAAGCCTAGGTGGCGCCTAAAATTGTGTCGTAATCTTGTTTTGGAATTTTCCTAGTACCCAGATAGTCCCATTTTCAAAGGAAGGATCGTTTAGATAATACAAACGTATTTGTTTGCGGTCAACATAGATAACACACCTTTACAAACACGCATACATATTAAACATTGAAATCTACTCTCCTTAAAATAATTGATGTTCTAATCTAACAGAATGAATGTTAACTGATAAATAGCCTATACAATAGTATTTTACGCGTAAAAGAATAAAATTTACTAATAATGTTTCCAGAATAAAAGCATCGTAGCCATGTGTGCTTGCGTTTTACTGGCTAACCGGTGGATGTCGCTGTATACGTTACCATGGTTGCTGGCACGCCACTAACGTGGTTGGCAAGCACGCTTGCTTGAAGACTAAAGGCTAAACTAGTTTAACATCCTGTAAAGCATTTGCACAAGCCGTCAATCACTTCCTTAGGCACTCAAAATTATTGCACACGCACCATGCTTGTCAAATATGCTTGATAATCTATGGATTTATTTAGACCGGTCTCTTAATGAATCGAGTTATTATTATTATTATTATTATGACTGATAGCGGCGTGCACCATTTACCGTGCGTAATTAATATGCTTGTATGTACAGTCCAATTTTCATGGGGAGAGCCTTTTAAAAAATACAATTTTTTTCCTAATAAAAAAGTAGAGCTTGTTTTACCTGTCAGATAAGATTATAATACAAATTGGAGTGTATACTACACTAGAGGGTGGATTTTTTTTAAAAAAAGCTTGACTTTAATCATGTATTATTGCTGCACACTATGAAATACTAACATTTCCCCAAGAAATAAATGGTATGGTGCACCGCATAAGACTTCCTAGATCCTTTAGCTATATTATACTTGTAGCTCGTAAATATAGCCAACAAAATAATATACATTGATGATGAAACTATCTGCTGTCATGGACATAGCGACATTAAAATATGAAACTTTTTAAATGAAAAAAAACACAACAAAAACTGTCATTACATTTTAGGAAACATTCGATTAAGAAACTGTTGATATTACCATGTGAGTAAAGTTAAACTCTTATATCTCTACTGTTTTGACCAAAATAAAGTTTTGCTATAAAAATTGACCTTGACTCGCGTTTCCTTCATCCCCACCTTAACACTATAGTGATGCTAAAGTAGAACCTTGTTCGTCGGTTCACCCTGTATATCAGGATGTGCAGGTTGTGTGCACATCGGACCTCGAGGCTAGGGGACACTCACCACCTCCCTTCCCCTACCATTGGTCAGACACCTAGCTAGACTGCAAGGTGGGGAATAGTCCCCTACCCTTTACTTCCCTCCCTAAACCCTCCCCTAGTCAATATACAGTGTGACCCGCTTCTGTGGCCGCGTGGTCTAACGCGCTACTCTCACAGTGAACTATACTGCTAATGACGGGGATATCGAGGTTCGAATTCCAGTCGGGTGTACTGAGAGGGGTTTTTCCTATTTGGTTTTCCACCCTCTCTCTCCACGCAAATGCGGGTAGACTTCATATGGATACATCCTTCATCGCAAAAACTAGTGTAGTTAGTAAATAAGCGTATAACCTGAATAGGTAGTTAGATGGTGACCTGGCGGTCTAGGGGTAAGGTGTCAAACTTCTATGCTGGCGGCTGGGGTTCAATCCTCGGTCCCGGCAAAGATTTATCTGATTACCAAACCCTTCCTTCACCTCTGACAAGACATCTTGTGAATGTGAGGAATGCCAGGCCTCCACCGTGGTTCGGATTCCACGTTAAACTGTAAGTCCTTCATTTCATCTCACAATCACCCTACCATTTCATATTAGCGTAAGTGCGTATAACCCGAACGGGTAGTAAGACGCGGTGCTAATAATAATATTAATAATAATAATAATAATAATAATAATAATAATAATAATAATAGGTAGTTAGATGCGGTGCTAAAATATGAAAAAAATAAAATAAAATAGAGATAGTAGGTATTCAATAGAACGACTCGATTCTGAAAACAGGTGACAGCAAAAGTCCCAACGGTCAAATGCCTCACAGGCTTACTATGGACAGAGATTAATTCTCCATCGGTACCCAGAGGGATGTAGTGATTTAATGTGTGAGTAGGGTATTGCCAACTATTTCTGTTATACTTACGGGACACCAAATATGAAGCTGTATTAGGACTATGATACACTTATGTTAAGGGCGGCACAGCCAACTATTTAACTTGTGATATCTGCGTTATTTATTAAGATCGAGCAAATACTTAAAGAAAATTCTATAAGGTCCCCTTATGCATGACATGTGGATTTTTTTTTTAAATCTCTGGTGCTGTCAAATAAAGGGCCAAACAAATTTATTTTCTCTTTGTCCTCATAATATACAATCTATACTAAAAATACATTGATAAGTAAAACATCAAATTCCACGTGTTTTGAATAAAATTTAGTGAATAAAAGTCAATAACGTTTGAAAAGGCCATTACTTATAGTTATATTGTGGAAAGTTGAACTATCTATAATGAAGGTTGGCTAGTTTTTTTTATTACCGCGTCTTACTACCCGGTCGGTTAATACACTTGTATACTAATTATGTTAATGTTTTTTAGGAATTAGGAAGGTTAAATTTATAGGAAGTGTACCCACATTTGCGTGGAGGGAGAGTGGATTTTTTTAAATTACCCTCAATACACCCAACCGAGATTCGAGCCTCGATTTCACCGTCATTGGAAGTCTAGTTCGATACGAGAGTAGCGCGTTAGACCATGAGGAGGGATGGCTGCTTGTGCAGAATGTTTTAGCGTAGAGCAGGGCAGCAAAAAAAAAATGTTGCGTCCTGAGTTGGGTTCACCCGAGAAACAGGACAATGCGTTAAATTCCGGTACTGTTCCGACAGATCCGGGACGGTTCCGACAGATCCGGGACGGTTCCGACAGATCCGGGACGGTTGGCAGCCCTATGTGTGAGTCGGCTGTTGTATATTAAGGTGGAGTGGAAGCAAAATCTTGCAATTTTTTATAATAAAAAACTTTTCTGGACAGAATAAATAAAATATCGCTTCAGTAGATAAGTTTATTTCAACTTTCTACGCGCAGAAACTTCAACATTTCTCAAATATTTGTCATGAGAACCAAGTAAACACTTTTTAAATTACCCGGAACAGTCCTGGTCAAATTACGCAATGCCCTTGACAATATTCTTTAAGACCTGTTTAGATTATTATGTGTATTAAAATGAACAAAACGTATCTACTGAACAATATTTTATTTATTTTATCAACAAATAATATCTGTACAACCTTAAAAAAAAGAAGAGCTCGACAGACGTTTCCTCCCCCTCCATCCTCATAAATGTCTGCCATATTTTATCCACACCAGTGGCCAAGAAGTTTGAGGCGTTAGCATTGCACTAAGTAACTGTCGATGATGAGGTGGGCAGTGATTTCCAGCCGGCTGCACAGGGAGTGGTTTTATCGTCTTTTATCCACGGCGGTGCGGGTGGATTTTCTATAAAACTATAAACTACCCTTCTCATATTTTTACCCCTTAGTTTAGTCCATTAAGTAACTCATTTGTTAAGATAACTTTTTCACAAGTTGGCCAGCCTTCTTGCGAAAGTTGCATTCGGCGTTTCTCTATTGTTTACTTTGTCCCCCCCTCCCTTTCGGAGAGAGAAGTATTGTGATCGTCAAAAATATCGTACTATAGGGATTATGACGTTTTATGAGACCTTGAAGACGAAAACGTGGTTTTCACGATGACGTTTGTCTTTACGTCTGTATCACGGCATAGAGCTTAAACCATTTTTATCGATCTGGCTGAAACTTGACATCTAACGTCTTCACAAAGTTCCCCCGAGGGTCTTTTGGAATAAGATATCTGACCCTTAAATTAAGGGCAAAAAGAGAAAAAAATTGATTTTTACCAAATCCACTATAATGATTTTGGTAGAAATGGATATCCAAGTATTGTTTAACAATACAAACAAATTGGATATTTTCATTTTTCCATTTAAAAAAATGCATTAAGGGTTCTTTACATTAGCAGAAGTTTCCAATTTTGATCATATCTGCGCCAATATTTGAGATACTAAATAACTCATCATTGTAAAGTTGTGGTACTATTTAAAATTACAATCTCTTATTTGGAATATATTTTTATAAAACCAGTAGTTTCTGAGATATAAGCAAATATATATAAAGAGGCTACTTTTTATGGAGCTCTTGACAAGAAGTGAAATAGGTTGTTATGCTCTTTGGCTCAATGCTTCTGTAAAAGTTTATATTATTTATTTTATGCTCTAGGTGGAATGTTTTTGCAACAATGTATACGATTTTGTTTCACAACTCTTAAAGGAATTTTAATAAAATGTATATATATATCAAGATAAACGAGAAAGTAAGTGCGGTGCACCGTTCCATTTAGCTACTAAATTATTTTTTTTCCAGCAAACAAAAGGAAAGTAGGAAACAACATTCATATTTTATTAAAATGCGCATAAAGTTGTAGGATATACAATTATTTGATGCTAAATTGTAAGGGGGTAAATAATAATGGGCGTTAATAATAATAATGATAATAATAATAATAAAAGTAACAGTGTCGGTATGCAAGAAAAGGCGTGTAATCGTTTGGTGTTGAACCTAGGTCTGATGGGTGAAAGTCAGGCAGACCACCCGTGTAACTAGCACTGTCAGTTTAAATAAACGTTTAAGACACTATGGTAGTAATACTCAAATGTTAAAATCCTTGCATAATTAGGAGATGCCAGAACCAGTCCCTATAAATTTATTTTCTGACATTAAACTCAGTCCAAATTAAGAGTTATTTTAATACTAAACAGAAGAAGGAACCCAATTGGGTTTTCTTAGGGCAAGTTTACAAAACCTACTTTTATTTCTGAACTCGAGTCACCAGAGGTTGTGATATCAATGATAGCTTTAAGTAGCCGATAATACCCCCAAGTCTATCACAGACTATGCCTTAAAATGTGAGTGAAGAATGACCCTGAGCAAGGGACGATCTTTGGATGGCTCAGTGTTAGAGCAAGTTCATGCTAAGCCAAAGGTACAGGGTTCTATTCCCGTGCCCAAGTGTTATTTGTAAATTTACTTTGATAAAGGTATGTTAATGTATCCATACAGCAATCTGTGTGTTCTTCAACTGTAATTTTTTAGTGATGGAGTCACTTTGTATACATTTAAGAGTTATTTAATTAATGGTGGCTACTTTAAGGTGTTTAAAAAGGTTCTTCAAATGGTGGTCTCACTATAAGCACGTGTATGCAAGCCCATCTAAGAGCATCATGGGCGAGCACCCACGCGGCACCAAGGTCATCGGTATGGAGTCACCGTGGTTTAATTACCGACTGCATTATAATTTATGACGAATCAGTTCCAAGCTCTCCCTACCTCATGTCGCAACACTTGCATCGCGGCCCTGAACATGCTCCTGTGAACCTGACATTGACAAAGGTCAGTGTTGAATGGATGTGTAGGTGGTACACAATGTTTACTACTGGGATAGACACAGCAGTCGTCACACTGCTCTTGAAAAATGTAAAAGAAAACAAACACGCCTTAGTCAACGCCATTCAGAGACCAATAACGTGACTGCATTGTTCTCATTTTCTCGTGCGATGTAACACATGTTTATAAAAATAGAAACCAAAAAGCTCAGCACGTTGTATTATGTTATCGAATAGCAAATACTATGACGACCAAATTTGGAACAATGTCCTTAACGAACTGATCCATCCGCATAGAAATCGGATATAGTCAGATTCAGAAAGAAGAATCTTTTTTTTGACAGTTTCAAAAGTTATTAAGACAGTCTTCATACATACACACATGCATACACGTCAAGTCATAAGATTTGCAGCTGTTCTTTTTGATATATTATAGTATGAGATCCTCTTTCTAGTCCTGGTTGAAGACTATGGGATACTTTAGATTAGAAAATATGGGGAATAACTGATGCAGATACTACTATCGGGAACTAAGTTGTGGACGTGCATAAAATGTATTTTTAAAGAACTCTACAAACATTTTCTTAGAACTCCTGAAATCCATTTGAGAATTAATTTAAATTCCTCTTTGGGTGGGTGGGAGTGGGGTAGGGATTGCAATGTTCTGCATAGCAGAGCTATCCATATATTATTCTAAACGAATTTTGTGAGTATGAGGACGTGTAATCGAATTTACTTAGAGTGAGAGTGGGGAAACATTAAGGAAAAATCACTTCAATACACTCAGCTGGGATTCGAACCCCAACCTCTGTCAACTGGCAAACAAGACAAGGTGAGATCAGCGCCATCCACATGCACATTTATAATGGTATAGAAAACTCCACCGCATATTTACGTGATGTGCTATAAACACCCAAATATGTCCTATATTTAGGATAAGATTGACCACACGAAAACAAGATAACGGCAACGCAGTTTGCCAATAGTAGCCACTATCCATGCAGTTCCCTCATTCAGTGTAGCCCGCTTGACTGACTTGAGAGGTCACGTTTTTGTTGGTAGCATTGGCTATCCCACAAAAAAGATTTTAAAACATAAACGGGTAAAATGCTTGTCGTATTTGATATTATTGTTGGTAAGATTGGCTATTACCAAAACCAGGATGAAAACAATGACCACGTAAATGCGCGTTGTATTTTATATTAATGTTGGTAGCATTGACTATTCCCAAAACCGGGGCGAAAACAATGACCGTGTAAATGTGTGTTGTAATTGATATTAATGTTGGTAGCTTTGGCAATTCCCAAAACAAATATGAAAACAATGACTGTGGAATGTAAGTCGTATTTTTGTGTGTCTAATGAATTGATTACGAGAACATCACCCGTGTGAAAACCGAGAGAAGTGCATCAGAAAGTCCATTATTTGCGCTATTCATTCAGCAACGACCGACGAGAATTGAAAGGCATGCACGCCGTCTGATTCCTTTCAACGCGCAGCACGATCGAAACCAGCTCTCTGGAACACTCTTGCAACCGTCTGCCACAAATGCTCGGTGGTAACGATGGCCTTGGAATGGCAATTAGGATCGTGGCGGGCAAACCAAGGACTTTTCCAGCCATGCGCACAATGCTCTACGGCATGCAGTCTTAAATAGCAAATGGAGTCCCACAAGGCGGATCACAGAACTACTTTCAAGATGGAAGGCTTCAGTTTGTTTGAAAATAGTAAATTTTGGAGGTGACATTTTCCAAAGCTAAAGCCCCTGAGCTGGATCCAAGAAATCAGAAGAATGATTTATAGTACTGCCACTGTTTTCTTACTACCAAAGTTTCCCCAGATGAAATTCCCCCCTTTTCCAAGCAGTTTAGAGTGAAGAAAATAGTAATAACATCTTATTTTTCATCAAACTGATGAGTGTGACGTCATCAAGTTTAAAACATAATGATTTAAGATCTATAGGAAGATATATCAATCTATAGTTTCACAACTCTTGTCTAAGGGATAATAAAACATGTTTGAAAATGTACTTAAGTCTTCAGTTCACTTTTTAATCAATTCAAAGACCTAGTATTAAAGCATTCAGTTAAATATCACAAATTAACAAATATAACAGTATTTTTACTAGATTTTGCGAGATTTCCTTTGTTTTCCCGGTCCTCTCGGTTTTTCAGCAGCAGTGGTGTACTTGACTATGAACCAGGGGGTCAAGGTTTGAATCGTAGGTCGGGTGCAACGGAGATGGATTTTACTCCACTATGGCTTCCTACCCTTTACGCGAATGCTATGGGTTTTTTTTTTCTAAAATTTCCAACTTCTCATACTCTTCCATCAAATTATTATATTGCTATAAAGCAATTTTTGTCAGTAAAGTGACACTAAAACCCCCTACCCCTTTTCACCCGAACCCTAGTGCTTCGCATCTCACTATTCAATTTTCTTTAAAATAATGAGTTAAGTATGAGGAAGTTAAAATTAAAAAGTAAGTGTACCCACATTTACGTGTAAGCGGAGGGGAAAATATTTAGGAAAAAAAAAATCAGTACATCTGGCCGGGAGTCAAACCCGACCTCTCTGTTACCAGCAAACCATTATATTTCGAGCCAGACGCTTTGGGCCACATAACCAATGATGGGTGTACAAGGAGCTAACTGTAAGTTTCAAAGCACAAAATTCCAAATTGTGGAAAGGATTTACTAAAAAAAGCTAATCTATACGAGCAAATATAATAAAACTCTTTAGGACTGTCCGTACATTCGATTGTTTGTTTGTTTGTTTGTTTGTTGTCAGTAAACTAAAAAAACCACATAGGATCGAGAAAGGACTTTTCTGTTGTACTCAATTTTTCAAAGAGTTATGGTAAGCCATATACCATCACGCTATCTTATTAGCGAGCGAAGAGGTGTCGAAAAAGATCGGGCGTATGCAGGGGACATACTTCGCGGCTGGTGTTGCGGGTACATAAGATGGCACGTGAAGAGCTCTGGTCTGGAAGCGGAAGGGCGAGTTTACGCTTCGTGCGCACATAAAACACTGCTATCGACAGGTTTCATTATTTTCTAGCATTTGAAGTTTTTTTTAGCACTGCATCCTGGTCAGATTTTACACATATGTACTAATTACGCTAGTTATGAGGAAGGTTGAATTTGAAGGAAGTGTACCAGCATTTGCGTTGAAGGAAAGTGAAAAGAATCACCCTCAGTACACCCGACTGGTATCGAGCCCTGATCTCCCCGTCTTTGACAGTATAGTCTATTGCGAGAGTAGCGCCTTAGACCATGCGGTCATCGAAGCGGGTTTGAAGTTGTTGAATGTGTTGATGTATTGTTCAATGCGAGCGCAGCTGCGGGAAAATGCTAGCTACAAATAAAACAGTATATTAAAATATAGAAAAAGTTCTAAATGCAATATCCATTCATTGCATGTGGCAAGTAGAGATTTAGTTCAATAGACGGTTTCTATACAACAGTTATCAACATACTTATTGAACCTGTAATAGCACAGAGACGTAGAAAACTCACAGATTAAAAGTAATCCTCGCATACTGGTGAAATTCTCAATAATTTAGCTCTTCTGTAATCTCATCCTAGTCGTGTTAATTGATTAGATTTAAAAAAAAAATCAATTTGCAACCAGTTAATTTCCGGTGTTTATATGGTAAGGTATTTCAAAATACCATCGCATAAAAATATTTTCAAATCGCAACTAAATGGGAAGTAAAATAGTTTAAAAGGGAAATTAATATGGATATTAATATTTTTTTCTAAGAAATGTATTTTGAAATTTGATATTTCAAATAAAGTCTGTTTCGTGTAATGTTTGTGTCCACTTCCTATTATGATAAGTTTATTATTATTATTATTATTATTATTAGCACCGCGTCTTACTACCCGTTCGGGTTATACGCACTTACGCTAATGTGTAATGGTGGGGTGATTGTGAGATGAAATGGAGGACCTACAGTTTAACGTGGAATCCGAACCACGGTGGAGGCCTGGCACTCCCCACATTCACAAGATTTTAGGATAAGTTAATATGGAATCCGCACCGAGGAGTACGTCGATAAAGACGTCAATTTCATCGAGTATTTCGTTCGCCAGTGAAGCGAGAGTTCGAGTTCAAATTCCACTCGGGTGTATCAAAGTGTTTTTTTTACCCAAGTGTTTATCGCTCTTCCTGCACGTAAATACTGTTACATTTCCTCTAAATTCTACCTTCCTCATCACTATTCTTAAAGTGTAAATATGCAAATGTCTCGGACGAGTAGTAAGACATGGAGCACTGGAGGAAAAAGGTTTAAGTTTTAAAACAGTCTGTAAAACATTTAACTTTAAACTATATCATGTGAGTGTTTAACCTCCTTCGGTGACCACATGGTATAAGGCATCATGTTAGACTATACTGCCGATGACGGGGAGATCGGGGCTCAAATCCCGGTTGAGTGTACTGAAAAGTAGCTTTACCAAAATTATTTTCCACTCTCCCTCCACGCCAATTCTGGTATACTTCCACTAAATTAAACCTCCCTTGAGCCGAACCCACTAAAGTAAATTAGTATAACATGAACATGTAGTAAGAGGCAGTGCTAAAAACAGTGAGGATGTAGTTAATAGCTATCAAAATAAGGGTGTTATTATTTTTAGGATGTTTTGAGAGGGAGTATATATTTTAAAAGAGGAGAGACAAATAATGAGAAATATATCCTACTTGTCATGCAGCATCTAGTATATGGAAGAGCAACGTGTATGTAGATCTATATATATTACTAAACACATTTACACCTCGTATCATATCATGACACGTTTTCTGACATAAAATATACGAGTTATCTATCTGCGGGCAGCCTCAAGGACATTACCAAAGCTCTACTAGGGTTCAACCACAGTAACTATAATATATAGAATATAATAAACGATCAAGATACTTTTTTTTTCAGTCTTTGTGACTACGTATTCCAAATGCTCGTTCCCAATAATAGTTAAATTTGAGTTACGTTAATAACGTTCTTAAAGCACAGTAAGAGTTTTTTTTTAATTTTTAAAATTTTCCATTTCCCTTTTGACATGTTATTTGAAGCCATTGAAAAATAAAAATAATACCTGATTGGTTATCTCCAAATGTCTTCATTAACAGTTTTCACGTTCTGACGAGTTAGTTGTGTCGATGCGACTTTAAACCTAAATAATAATAATATTTTAATAGATGTTTTACTATCTATTTTTTCACAAAAAAAAAGTTATAATATACAAACTACCAAAAATACTGCCCTTCGTTCCCTACACTCCCACCTTAAGTCTGAGTCAGAAGTGATAACCACTCAACTTATCCTTAAGGTAAAAAAACTCATAAAATAAAGTGCCTTCATACATCTTTAATCTTTTTGGAATTGCTCTACAACTTTATCTTATTTTAATTGTTCAAGTTTATTAGCTTTCATCGTTAAAAATTATCGAGTGCGTTGAATTAAAATATTAAAACGTAATATTCACTATCAAAATCCTTTTCGCCTTTTAAGATTATTTTTTTAAAACAAATGAGATAATTAATCTTATTGGTGAAGGGAAGTAGTGTAGGCAAGCACGAGGGAAATCTTGGCGACTAGAGTCCGCGACTCGGTTCACTAGAGGATTGTGGTGGACAGTGGACATCCTTCACGCATGCAAAATAGTAGTCGCCTATTTATTACTCTGTATACCACTGACCTACGGGCCTCGTCACGTTTTGAGAGTAGTTTAAACTGCGACATAGCGTTACAAAGACGCTGATAATATATTATAGATCTCTTTAATACGAAAGTGTATATTCTTGTCAGACCCGATATCAACCTATTTTATGAATATAAATTGACAAATGAAGACATTCATAAACATGTGTGGACCTGAAGACGAGCAACTTCTAATAAAATTACAATTTTTACCAAAAGTCAAAAAGGTTACCCCATTTATCCCCCTTTCCAAACGCATACTCAAAACTAATGGAGTATGGGGCCCAGCTTCTGGTGGGGGATACCCGTCGAGACCTTACCTAAACCTCCCCCCTCCCCTCATATCCCCACCGGTATCCCTACCTCCACTCTGGAATCGCTGAAGTTATATGGTGGAGTCCGTCTTCAGGGGGGAGGCGGGGGTGTCTACTCCCGATACCTTACACGAAAAAATCCCTCTCGACCCCAGACGCATCAACAGAAAAATTTCCCTACTCCTTTCCAGTCCCCTTTTCCATATTTTTTTCTAGTTTTACCGGAGTATTGCGCAATTTGCACATGGGTTTGCTAGTAAAGAAGTAAAGTAATATTAATGTTCAAAATACAGTACTTCAATAGTTTTATTTCCCATCTCCTAAAAAATGGCAACGCTTGATTGTGTTAATGATAGATGCTTTAACTTAATGAATACCCCATGCAGTATGTATGTTAAATCTATCAAAATAGATGGCCAAGTTTGCTCAATTTATCCCGGAGGGCTCCAGGTTTGCAATAACCGGAATTGTACGTAACGAAGAAGTCGAGATTGGAATCTCAGCCCGGAAACATTTGGTTTATTTCTCTCCATGGGATTTAATCTTTGTGTTAAACGTAAAAACAAAAGAAAAAGTTGTGATAATGATCCACTATATTGAAACACATATTCTGATTTTGGCAAAAAGATTGTTTTGCTTCGTGACTCGAAAACTTTCTTAAGCCATATAAAAATCATATAAGCCCCCTACGCCCCACAAAAAAGTTGCCATATGTATACCACCAGCCTGTGCTCAATTATAAATTGCATTATATATGGTATGATTTTGTTGGGAAGAACAGTAGAAGTTAGTTTATAAAATTACTATAACAATTTTACTGTATTCATATATCAAGTCATTTTTTATGTAGCTGTCACCTTTGATAGATATTATCAATTTATATAAAAAGTAACACAAATAATATAGTAAAATTATATCAATGTTGGCCGCAAAGAATTATTTTTGAGTTTTCTCAACTTTTCTTCCAACAAAAATAAGGGTATAGCTGAATGGCGAATGGTGTTGATTCCCAAGCCTGCGAATGCAGACAATCACCTCGCCAATACTTTTAATCAAGATCACCAGGACAATGCCGCGATATCACACCGTGCAATCACCTCATGCTAGTAAGTAAAAGGGCGTGCACTGCAAATGTGTCATAACCTGCTGCTAGCTCGGTTAGTGTGCGCGAACGAGCAAGGACAAGGTAAGCACGCTGTAATCCCTATCTCCCGACACAAAGAAGAGGCGTAGCTGTAAAATACAATAAAACTCGCGTTTGAAACACATTTAGAGACGAAGGAAGTCCTTGATTGAAATGTCGTGCTTCATACCAAGGTGACTAGGTCAATGAATGGAATGTTCTGTCATTATAATATATTTCAAGTGGTTTGGTAGTGTTAGGGTGTGACGAATTCGCCAAATGTTTCAGGCATTTTTTCTTTTTTATAAATAATATAAAACCTTCAACAATATATGCCTCATTATCACAGCCACGTTAGTAAAAAAAATACACTTCAAATGTTACGAATTTTTTAAATTATGTGAATCTTGAAGTATAAGATAAATAAAAAAAACCAACATATAACGATATTTACAGAAGTCCTACAAATGAAATCAAACATATGAAGGATATAAATGAGAGGTTAACGCATAAACATAAATGAGAGTTAAAAAGGGTATATATCTACAAACCAGAGGAATAGTTTTACGAAAATACTTGTCTTAACTGCATAAATAAGTCTGATTACTTGAAAATTGGTTTCTCTTTGAGGCATACAAAGTGTATGCCTCGTTCCAATCATGTTTACATATGCTGCTGGTGGCGGGGTCACTTACATTTTTAGTTAAGAGGTTAAGGATGAGATCTTATTTACCCATTTATCCCCGACTAGAATTAACATTTAAAAAATAATAAATGATATTAGACATATTATTCAAAAGGAGGGACACTTAGAAACCCTCATCAACAACAAGTTATAAAATTTCTAATGGGAAACTTTAGGGATGCATTTAGTAAACTGGAACCTGATTCGTTTATACTGTTTGAGTTTCAGTTTTGTCCTTTTTTAAAAGTAAACACGTGGTGTACTGTGCCACAACTCCATTTAACATATGAGGAGAGGTACACACACACACACACAAAAAAGTAACGATGGGCAGTGTGAGGGAGATTCTATAATAAAGCGTGGACGATAATGTTTAGATCAATGTCTTACAAAGCTTAAACTGTAAACAAGATGACCTCGACTACCGCAAGAACTCTTTATCGCCTCATCTAACCCTCAGCAGCGCGTGAACATCCTGTAACTCAACAAACAATATATAAGTTGCGTGCATTACACGCACGCACTCTAAGCATCACCTGAATGATACACCCTTCTGACTAAAATTTATTTAATTAAGCTACACCAACTATTGGTTAAGATTGTTTTCATTAAAACAATATCTGTGGCTTAAGGTTTCTCCTGTGAGGTATCCATGGTCTATTCGATAACCTGCTTGGGATCAATTTATAATATATACCATATTTGCAAACTTGAACGGCGAAGGCAAAACAAATTGTAGCTTTCGTGCTGCTCTATAAACATTCTATTCATTTGAAAACTTTTTTTTTTCCACATTTTAAAATTACTAAATCTACATTCATATATACGTCATGGGATGACATGTTGTGCAGCTTTTGAAAGATGGTGTCGATTCCAAGAGCTAAAAGCAAAATATATAAATAATTTTTGTTATTCTACAATAAGTGTTGTATTTTCTAAGATATTCTTCAAAGCAGGTATTTGAATAAATAACCTTCACCCAAATATGTCGACAGTGAAATGTTAAGTCACCCATGCAGCTATTCCGAAAAGTTCCCGACTATGGTGGGAAAACTGACGATGGTTTTTTGATACAATGGGTGTTTTCTGTGAAAATAAATTTCCGAAAGGAAAAGATTGCGAAACTTTCTGACGTCAACTACTATATCTTGTAAAACAAAGAACTTGACGTCCAGAAAGCGAACTGAATTTTAAAAGGCCAGAAAGATACGTGACTTGCGTTACCCATCCGAGGAATAATTTGCAACTACTGGAGTTAGGCAAAACACAGGCATTCTTGACTTAAATAGAAGAAGCCAAGGTTCGGGGTTATGATGTACTCATTCTTTTTTCAGGCGAATGCTGCTAAAATTTGTTTTTAATGCCCACACCGGTGTTTATTTGAACAAGGGCGTCAATTTATTATTGCATAGTTTTCCAGTGACAAATAGGCTGTGGTTTGAATCCTGGCTGGGTGTATTAAGGTACCTTTTTCCTAAATGGTTTCCAAATCTCCCATCAAACGTACGGGCAGTAAGACGCGCAGGGTAAAACAAAAAATGCGCATCTTGATGCGAGGTTAACTAATTTAATGGCAGGGTGTGTGTCCAATACGACCCCCATGATATAAGCCTAAAAAGCTACAGTAGACATACATAATAATTTGAATAATGTATCAATTGTAATTACTCTTTCAGTTCACAATTTAAAAAAGGCACATCTATTCAACAAGCATCGCTCACACTATAGCTTGGAGCTCACACTATAGCTTGGTTTTTGTTGTTGCGAATCGTTATTGTATTAATAGTGACAGCGTAAGGATTGTTATAACATACACAAATTACTATATCTTATTAATGGTGCATCTAGCTTAAATGTTTTCACTATATTTTCTAAGCTTTCAAAAAGCCTTTTAGTTCTTGATAATATTTTAATTTTCAGAATTGCTCACAACGTATAGAGGTCAATAATTTACTTTTAAGAAAATATTTTTTCTAAATAATTAAATATCCCGTTGGCATTTATGGTGATTTATGGTGATGGTGGTGATATATATATATTTTAAAGAAGTTAACTCGAGGAGAGCAGAATGCCTATCTGTATGTACCAGGTGCAGCCAATCAGCGTTGATCGAAGTAGGCAGATTACTTATTACCGCGGAACTTGTAATGCCTGCGGTCACCTAAAAAAGAAAGGTTTTGAAACATGGTAGAAACGAGCATTGCTATGTCCATTATCTTTGGTGAGCACTGCAGTTTATATGATTCTTGAAGAGCAATGCAATATATACTATCCTTGGCGAACTTTGTAGTGAACAATAGCGCTACCTGCAAAGTTAGCCACACGGACAAGCCAAATGACTCAGACTTGTGCTGGTGTTAGATCCGGAGGAATATGGCAGGAAACTTTATTCAGTGATTTTATATGTTTAACAAAATACAGCGTTCCATAATCTATTTCAATGGTTTGGTGTTTATATACACCGTTAACTGTTTTACTTGCCAATCCCAAATGCAACAGAATTCAGCGTGTGTCTATTTGGCTTTGGCTTTTTACTGTATTTTTAACAGGTGGATAAGCTCTCGCTTTAACTTAGCTAAGAATATCAGGGATTCCTTACCCAGCTTTTATTTTGCCATGTAATTTATTACTATATTGTGTGAATTTTTATAAAGATAAACTCTTTCAAGTATTATAATTCATTGAAAATAATAATATACACGTCCACCGGCTGTATTGGTAAGTTTATTTTGAAGTAGTTTTATGGTCTCTTTCACGGTGAATGATAAATAAGTTTTCAAAAAAATGTTATCCTCCGCATGCTGGTATTTTACTCCACATACTATTAATAGTCATCAACTGACAGTCAATTATAGAATTGGAGTGTGCGCACCCCTAATTTCCTTCTCTGCCTCCCCTCCCTCACCACCCAAAAAACTCATTTAAAATTAAATGGTTCCGCAAGAGAAACCACTAAAACCTTAAAATGTACTCCAATTATTTGTATGAAGTCAAGGTCTGGGTGCATATTGTCTAACGATTTACACGCCCGTCAAAGAAGATACGGAACGAGCTCAACATAAAAATAGGAAAATATTTTTTTCAAATTGGGAAACGATAAGTACAGTGTGTAGTACATACTCAGAGTAATGTATGATAAGTGTATGCAGAGTAAATTGGTGTTCAAGGCTAGCGAAGAGAGCTAACGAGCCGTTCAAGACTCGGAAAAGCGAGAAAGACTGGCGGGAAGTGGAAGAGGAGGGGGGGACTTCTTGGGGGTGTCGAGCGAAAGGTAGATAGTTCCCACAACAATACTTACAACATGGCGAGGGCGTTAATTACCTGCCTCGGATCTTTCTTGCCAACATACACAAGTTGCATGGAAATGTAGGCTTCAGCGACTTACACTATTTGGCCGTATATGAAGAGGCTACATTTGTTTAACTATCTGCAACCGTATTCGTCCGAAGGAATTAAATAAGCTCCATTGTGTGTGTATGTGTAAGGGGGATATTCATCAGTATAACCTGCTTGGATAAAAGAGTGGCGATCCTAGTCCAAGAGTAGGGTCGAATTTGTCTACAAAAACATATTTAAAACTTACCCACTTTTCTAGCATTTCCAGTCTTAATATTCCCCGTTTTATAATAAACCAAAAATAAGCAAAATCTTTTAAAACTTGTTTGCAAAATTTATATTTCCTAAAAAGTTCATAAAAACTTTTTTATGTTAAGTCAATGTTTATTAAGTAAAAAAGGGAGAGGATAAATATTATTATAATGAAAGTGTATCGAACTTTATTTTGAAATAGTTGTTTCAGTCTAGTGATTTGAGTTTGCAAAGAAATTAAACCATTTCATAAAATCTTACGAGCTTTCCTTGATTTTTCAGATGATTCCCTGTTTACCAGTCTGCCAAACAGCCTGCGGGCCTAATTACCTCTCACCTAAACTTACCACACACAAATGTACACATAAGCTAGAGTTTATTTATTATTAATATAAAGTGAAAATAGTATCTAATAAAACATTACCAACGACCCATTTTCTTTGGCTATTCAACATTTCCCACTCAGTAATTACAAAATTAAAGTTACGGAAGCTTTGAATGTATGAATAATTTAGATCGATTTTGAATTTGAAGGAAGGAGCCCGATATCAAGCCTACTCCCTGGGGTTTGTATTCATTCTCCTTCCAGGCGAATAATGCTATAGTTTTTCTTCCTCCGCATTTATTTTCTCTAAAATTAAGCCGTTAAAAGTCTTGTTTAAAGAAGTTATTGATACTCTTTTCTTTTAAGCTGGGAGAGTATAGAACGCAAGTTATGGTCAGTGTATTTGCAGTTTATTAGAGCAATACATTTTTTGACATAAATAAATATAATGTTGCTCCAGTAGAAGCATAGAGTTTAATTTTCTTTACGTGATTATATAAACAGTTGTAAAATATGTCATGAGTATGGCGACATTAGATGACAAACGTTTTAAATGAAGATAAAAACTTGTTATGAAACTCTACGACATCCTTGACCGATATTCAAGAACTGTTATTACCACTGCGTTCCCTAAAATCCCCCATTTAACTGTAGGGACTATAAATTAAGTAAGCCAACACCAACAGACACACCAGTGAACACGCGGAAAAAGACGTCAACTGCATCTGGTTTGACTGTGACGTGAAGTTCGGGGTATGAATCCCAGCAAAGTGTGCTGAGGCATTTTTATTTTCAAATGGTTTATCAATCTCTTAAGTGAAAATGATAGTACTTTCCTTTTAAATTCTGCCTACTTCATTTCTTAATCTATTAGTGTAACTATGCGGGCAATAATATGGGGAGTAATAAAAAAGTTATGGAAACATAATTTAAGACCGTAGGAATTAACAAACATTGCGATAAAATTTACAAAGACTTCGACTGATATGATGTTAAGAGTTTGGACCACAATATTATTATTGTATATTCTATCACGGTGGAATGTTTTCCACCCCGTGAAATATCATATCTTGCCGGCCCATTACATCTCAAATTAACTCTCCCCCAGCACCTAAGAGAGTAGTGTCTCCATACGCAACTCTAAAAACCCATATCGGGTCTGAAATTTCAATTTCACATACTAATTAAAATATGGTTTGTCCCCATGTTTTAGTAAGCTTCGTGAAATGCGACAATCCATCACTACAGCTCAGTCAACATCACGGTGTCACCAATTGATGATTGATGACATTTGCTCTCATGCTCGTCTTTAAGGAACATTAGAACATACGAGTGCGTCTCCTCAACTTAACACATAACATTTTAAAATTTGTTAAGTTCAGTTATGATGGTTTTGCTTATTTCCTCTTGCACTACATCAGCTGTTTCAGTTTTTAGATATTTGTACAAAGTCCAGATGTGTTTTTTCTTAATAATATGGCGTTATTTTTTTATATTTTAATTTTTGATAGTCGGCGCCTGATAGTTTGTTTCATTTATCGGACAGAGCATATAGTTTTTGATTAAAACATGCCCACTTCGGTGGCCGCGTTGTCTAACGCACTACTCTCGCAGTAGACTAGACTGCCGATGACGGGGAGATTGAAGTTTGAATCTAGGTATAGTGTAGTGAGGGAAGTTTTTCCAAAATGGTTTTACTCTCTTCCTTAACGCAAATGCAGGTACACTTCCTATAAATATAGCTTTACTAATCCCTAAAACAACCAGCGTAATTAGTACATAAACATATAACGCAAACTGGTAGTAAAATGCTGTGCGAAGAAGAAAGAGGTTAAACCATGTTCTAAATCCATACAATAAAAGGCATAATTTAAAAATCACTGTACCACTGTATTTCTGTAAAGCAAGCAAAACAATAAATATAAACACTTAACACCAGGTCCTGGATTTTGATGACATAAAAATATTAACCAAAACTCGTAAAAAATGCACACGAATAAATAAAACACGCACCTTACAGATGTAAAATGTAATTGAAAGCCTTTAAAAAGTAAACTCTTACATTTTACTAAATATAACATTGATTTACAAATCTCTGCATTATAAATAATAGTCACCCCATCCTAACGTAACCCTCTCTAGCTAAGTTGCAGTTTCTTACCAGGAATGTGTATTTTACAACCAAACAAGCAAAGAGAATACAAAGTGAATTGCCTTCATTATCAATGTGTTCCAAAAATTGCTTGTTGAAAAAATTTATGTTTGAGCGTTTATATATTTATAAAATATGTATATTATTCAAAAATACTTATTCAACATAAATGCCTTAAACTGACTCAAAAATGCCTAAAAACGACTCTAAAATCCCATAAAATGCTTAAAAATGACGAAAAAAAGATAGAGACACAAACCAAAAAAATATGACATAAAATTAAAAAATGACAAAAAAGACCTACATACATTTCTACAACAAGAGGATCATGAGCAAAGTTGATACATTAATGAGCATTGTATGTGACGAACCAGAAAAACGATTAAATATAATCAAAATCCGGGTCCTACTTAAAATCAACACCGTGATTCACATTCAAAAACAAAGTATGGACTTCTGACTTACCAAGTGTTGAAAATTATTTTATATTTAGGGGATTTGGAGAAAGGCTTTGACAAGGAAG
Source organism: Timema shepardi (assembly GCA_902151425.1). Taxonomy (NCBI): domain Eukaryota; kingdom Metazoa; phylum Arthropoda; class Insecta; order Phasmatodea; family Timematidae; genus Timema; species Timema shepardi. Next base: position 704,811 of record CABFVX010000011.1, on the reverse strand, counting down.
AAATAAATTTAAAATATTTATTTTTATAAATAAATATCGTTCGTATTATATTTCAATTTCGTACATTTTTGCCAGCCCGTGCGAATGAACGTGTTGCACCTTCGTTAGAGCGAGTTATCAGTAGTAAATTATAGGCAAGCTCGACCAATTATTGCCAAACTAATCCAAGCTCTGTGATATTACACACAGATCCAACGCAATAGTGGCTTACATCAGTTAATAATGCGGGCTAGGGGTTATGTATGCATCTAGGCAGCCTGCACACACTACTGGGCTTATTTATCAAAGGGAGGGGATTCATTACGAACTGGAGTGGGGAGTTTATAATGAAATAGATCCAGCAACCAGTTGATTTGTGTATTCATTGAATATAGTTTCAGCGTGCAGGCTATCAATCCCTTATAAATATGAGGTGTTATGATGAGAAAGACGAAGTTTAAAAATATGTATCGCTGATAAAGATTCGAATGCCGTCCAGGTTTTTATTATGTGATTTTTACGGTAGTTTTCCCAGCCTGTCCCCAGGCTAGTTTGGGGGGACTTTATCTGAGTTTATTTAACCCCTTAAGGTGGGAGTTTAGGGGACGCGAGAAAGATAAGTGTTTTTGAAGTTTCTATGAGCATCAAAACTCCCTTTCTTTTTTTTGGCAAAAATAAATAAAATATTGCTCCAACAGAAACTTAAGAGTTTAATTTTCTTCACATAATAATCTCAACAATTCTTGAATATCTGTTATGAGTACAGCGGCTTTAGATAACAAACATTTTTAAGTGAAGAGAAAAATTTGTCATTAAATTCCAGGACAACCTTGACATATATTCAAGATCTGTTAATATCACCATGTGAAGAAAATTAAATTATATGTTTGTTCTGAATAAATATTTAATTTATTTTTACCAAAACAATGTTTTGATATAAAAACATTGATCTTTTCTTGCGCCCCCTACATACCACCATAAATATACCCCCCTTACACGAATCTGTTAGTAGCATCTGCATTCACCATTCAATCAGGCAAAAATTCAAGATACCCTTGAAATGGTCCTGGTTTGCAATAATGAAGCGGTTATGGTGTGATCTGTACGAATTTGTAGTGAAAGTACAAAAGTTTCTCAGTTAATATTTCAATTTTAAGCAAATGCGATGCCATGGCGCGACGCGACGCGACATATTTTTGTTTGAATTTAATAATGCACACATTTCAACCAAATCCAAGTTGAAACA
>CABFVX010000011.1:660171-703454 GCA_902151425.1 Timema shepardi | reverse complement strand
CAGGAGGAAAGCAGGGGATTGGATTGCCCTTACTTGAGATGACTAGACGACGGGGGATCAGGGGGGGGGGGATTTTCCTTGACATGACCCTTGACGATGGAAGATATCAAGTAATTGTTTTGAAACATGATTAGGGTTGTAGGTGCTATGGATTGACGAGGAATACAAATATACAATATTAATAATACTTTATTATTATTAGCACCGCGTCTTACTACCCGTTACCTACATTACCTACAGATTATATCAACATTAAACTGGCAAACTAGCAGATTATATCAACACAAAATGGCAAACTAGCAGATTATATCAACACAAAACTGGCAAATTAGCAGACTATATTAACACAAAACTGGCAAACATATTGCATCAACACAAAACTGTCAAACTAACATATTATATCAACACAAAACTGGCAAACAGACAGATTGTATCAACACAAAACTGGCAAACAGACAGATTATATCAACAAAAAACTGGCAAACAGACAGATTATATCAACAAAAAACTGGCAAACTAACAGCCTAGTACAGTAAACCTAAGACTAGACAAATATCAACCATACAAACCCCCAGAAATTTTACTGTTCAAAAATCTTGACACCTTAGCTCGGTAGGTAGCGCAAATGTCAACTAAACTAAAGGTTACGGCTTCAATTCCTGGCATGACCTAAAATTCTATCATTGGTGAAATTGGGGTTTTCCCTTTTAAAGTGATGAATTGACAGTCAGGGGACTGGGTGTTTTGTCTTGTTAATGATTTAAACTGTAGTGTAGATAGTTTGACGACATAATCAGTCCATTCAGTGTGTTCATGTAGAATACTGCAAATTTAGGGTGATGTATTAAAAAGCACTAAACTACTTTAGGCCCCACGTGTGATCAACCCAGAGATCCTTGTAGTCGTCAGTAAAGCTGTCAAACCAGTACTTTGCTCTTGAGGATTGTGATTACAGCGCCAGTAGGGAACAACCATGGAGGACAGTGGCGCAGAGTGCCAGGAAATGAAAACACTCTCGCAGCGAGCCAGACGTGCCAATTCATCGGGCACGACTCACGAGATAAAGACAATGCTGCCATTTTGTTCGGAACTCCCCAAGGACACGGCAGTAGTGAATAATTCATGGCCAATCGTCTGAAGCGGCCGCAGGTCCGTGTTAGTATGTGACAACACCCTCAGGAGTTACCTTGTGTGTGTGCGCACTGTGCAGGGTTCGATCACATATACCCTCGTCATCGGCCAAATATGGTATTAGGGCCATGGCTCTTACTTAACAAGACATTCATTTTGGAGGGGATTTTACCTGAGGTGGCTCGGGGGGAAGGTACCTTAACAGGAAATGCCAAATATAATTTTTTAAACATTAAATCTCTCTTGAAGAAATTAAAAATGTGTTAAGGAAGCAACCTAATCAAGGCTGAAGGAATGTAGGTAATACGAATTTTAAAGTACTCACAATAAGTTACCAGCTTAGGCATTGAGAAGGAAGACACACATACTTTTATAAGAAATACCCCACTTAATTATGTAATTATATCTATATAGTAGGATTCCGGTAGTATAAACGGCCTTACATATGATTCTTCCTAGCAAAATCGTTTTTATTTTTAGTGATTAGGGCTTTACTTTTAGGCCCATCATTCTAATGAGCGCCGCCAACACACGTGGCAAGATTCAACCGACCCTCTCTTGTTGGAGATGGTTTGTTTGATAACCAGACACACATTGCGACGAAATAAAAGGGTGAAAAAAAGGCATGAACAAATATTTATAAACCTAGTCAAAGAGGTAAAACTAAATATAGAAAGGCACGACATAGAAAAGAGGGGGGTAGATGGGGGGATACCCCACAGCGAAGGCAAGGTACAAAGAAAGAAGGCAACAACTAAAACAAAGCAAGAAACAAGAATACAAAACCTAAACCGTAGTATAGAATACCGATAAGACGGAGAAAGGTAAAAAAAAATCAAGTAAAGAGACCACGATAAGTAAACATGAATAAAGCAATCTAGCTAACAAATACAAATGAAAACGAATGACACTACAAAATAAAATACGACAAACGCGAGACACCGCGATGGTAAGGAACAATACAAAATGAGGAGATAAGATAACAATCAATACAAAAAAAAAGAAGCCGAAAGAAACCACAAAGAGACAAAATTCAAAAGTGTTAAATAAATTGAAAGATATGACATACGCACTAAAAAGTATACATTTACACATTTCCATCACATTTACATCACATCACATTGACTTCACATTTACATCCCATCCCATCACATCATATTTGCATGCATTTACATCACATTTATATCACATTTACATAACATCACATCACGTGTCTTTAGAAGGGGAAATATATGCCTATCCTTATTGTTAATGCCTTTAGTGACCAACTATCAGGCCACTATTAGTAAAACAAGAAACATTTGTGTGTTGTTTGTTACTAATAGAAGGGCTACATACTGTTTACCTGCTTTGGAGTATATCAGAAGCCCACAAGGTGTATGTACATCAAAAGCGCACCATTGTTTATAGTCTCTGAGCCCCGTATTGCAACTCCTAACCTGAACTAAACGAAACTACAGTAGCCCTATGGCTTCTTAGGTAATGACTAACAGTTTACAGCTGACAGCTTTGAAAAGTTACCAGACCAAATTATGTATCCCTACGCCTAACCATATGATCTGCAAAATGTTGACTGTCAGAAGTCAGCACCAAAGAAGCCAATGGGCTACTGCAACCTAATTATTGTAAAAAGTAAAGCGGTTGTTCCCTGTAGTTTTATCAATTTATTATTGCAATAGTTATTGTAAAGATGTTTGCAAGGTTGCCACGTTTTACAGTTGTTTTTCCCTGTGCACTTTTTATACAAAGTCTAAGTGCGCTTTAGATCCATCTCTTCGTAAGCTTTTGATATGAGATTTGATCTCTCTAGTGCGCTTTCGAAGTTTTGCGCTAGATGTTACAACGATGTTTAAGTATGCATGCACAAAAAATATATAAAGGATCTTACATTAGCGAGCTGAATAGTGATGTCAATGTCTTTCAAACAAAAGTAAAGCAAACTATACTTGCAATTTAGTTTAAGGGAAGTGAGTTAAATGAAAATGTTTTATAGATATAATATGCATGGGATTGTTTCAAAATAAACGATGAATTTTTAAATTCAGAAATAAATTTTTGTTAGGTTGAATTAAATATTCACAAAACGAGGATGAAAACAATGATCGTGTGGAAAAGCATCGTATATTTCTTAGTAGCTTATTCTCTGGTTGTTTCGGTGATGCTCCCGTCATTATTTCAAAACAAGTTTTATTATGAATTAAGAACAAAAAAAGGGCATGAGTATGGTGTATGAATGGTTAAAAGTAGTAGAATTTTGCAAGAGATGGTGCCGACAAATATATTATTTGTATACAGTATAGGTTTGTCCCGCTATACTACTAGTAAATGCTGACTATGTATATGTCAGGTCTCAATATCTAGTCATTTATTAGGCGTAATGCTCCACGTTAAGTTAATTTGTAGGTCATGCGTTTTATTTTAATCTGTGTTCTTAGAAAGTGCACGTTAAATATCCAATTAAAAAGAGAAGACGAAATGAGATGGCCTAGTTACGTACTCCATTGAAACCATTCTACAGTGTTAGCGCCAGACTTTGTTTGGTAATTGATCTTGTTTGGGTTTGTTCAAGATTCAACAAGGCGACCTCGTCAGGCATCAAGGATGCAAATATACGGGGTCAGGGTTCATTCCGTGGCAATGAGAGACTTGAGGACAAACCATTCTGAATAACTGTGCACATAGACATTTTAAAACATTGCCGTTTTTTAAGCTCCAGACATAATTCCACACAAAAAATAAATAGCACTTCAAACTTTGATATAATGAAGAGAAAAAGTTATCATTAAATTCCAGGACACCCTTGACAGATGTTCAACAACTGTTGATATCACCACGTGAAGAAAATTAAACTATAGATTTCTAGTGGACCAATATTTGTTTTTTTTTGACCAATAAAAAATAAATTCATATAAAAAAAACTACAAAAATACTGCTTTTAGCTCGTGTTTCCTGCAAACCCACCTTATTCACTATCAAATTATCATTCGATGAACGGAGATATCAAATAAAAACCATAACTCACCGAAATGGTGGGGGACATCTGGGAGAAAGGAACCTTTACACGGTTTAGTTACCTGAAACAAAGAAAAACGTGAGATTTACTAACACGACATAAAATAACACTCAATAGAATAAAAAATATAATATTAATAATGTATTCTAATGGCACAGCTTACTCGATAAAAACACACTCCCACTGCGATATTTCTAATGTGAATGGTAGATATGACGCTTCAAAACCACAAAAAGGTTCACAAATAAATTATAGTTTTCTGTTGTGACTATTACAACAAATTGTGGCGTTTAAGAAAGGATTGTTTCAGGCACCTAAGACCTCTATTTTAATTTCAGGACTAGAATAATCTAATTTAAACGTGGTTTTACCTTTTTAATATTATTTATTAATTTATGTAACTCAAAGTTAAAGGCTATTAATGGCATAGTGTAAAATTAGTGCATTTCACCTGAATTTTAGTGCAAGCCATTATTTGAAATAAAAATTACTGCTTCAATTTTGTGGGGCATAATGTTAATTTCTCCTGCAGTAAGTGACCCCCTTAAGAAAATGTTTAATCAACATAATTTACCCAGAAATGTAAAAATACTATAGGTTTTTGTGAGTCCTAAAATAAGTTATTTTAAAGGAAAATTAATTTAGTGACACTCATATCTTTACATCCAAAATGGTTTCCAACCAGTTTTTTTATTCAACTCATGGTGACCTGGCGGTATAGTGGTAAGGTGTGGAACTTCTGTGCTGGGTGTCCGTGGTTCCATCCTCGGTCCCAGCACAAATTTATATGATTGCCAAACCCTTCCTTCACCTCTGACAAGACGTGTATTAAACACAACTTGTGAATGTGTGGAATGCCAGGCCTCCACCGTGGTTCGGATTTCACGTTAAACTGTAGGTCTACCATTTCATCTCGCAATCACCCTACCATTACACATTAGCGTACAACCCGAACGGATATTAATACGCGGGGCTAATAATAATATTCAACTCATATATTTTCCACTAGCGGCTTGCTATGCCTGTCGTAGCTTCATTTGCCTTATAATCTATCTTAAGACTAGGACAGGCACAGCATCCAGTCCCTAGCCGTTAATGTATCAATGTGAAAGGGTAAACTCACATTTCACCAATTATACATTTTTCGGCCATGCAGGGAATCGAATCCGGGACCCTTAGCTTAATATGCAGATATGCTACCGACTGAGCTAAGGTACCGGATTCTCATTATATCTACGTATTGAAAAATGATCGCATAGTTTTTATCTATTTATTCCTTACCATCCTATTTCCCCCCTGCCCTTCTTTCATATATCATTTATTAAAAATTGAGCTATTTGGCCTTTATATATACTTATAAAACTCGATGACCTTCTTAACTCAATTTATTATCATGCTATTCATCTGAGTATAGTATTCGACAATTTGGTCTGATTTGGCCAAGATACGCGACCTGTTTACTGAGTCACGTGGTCACTCATTTCAACCTCCAAACACTACAGCGATAAATTTACCTGACATGAAACCTATTTGAGGGCGGGTTTATCAAGGACTGTAAATTGTCAGGCCTCAAGGGGCAATAAAAATCCTTTCACGGTGTTTTCTCCCTGCGAAAACAGGCGTGGACATTTCATAGCAATAATAGCAAGACGAGTTATACAACTTTTTTTTACTAAACAGCTGATCTTAAACATCAATATACTGATTGTGATCAAATAGCTTTATTCAATTTCATGTCTCCGATATTTTATCAAGTTAATTCAAGAACTTTGATATGAAAAGAGGGTGGGGAGTTTAATAACAAGGTATTCTTAATTCAAAAAAGTATTTAGGCCTATTGATTTAAAGCTTACAAATGAAAACGCCCTATTCAATATTTATTGAATTATGATGACTCAGAAAAATAGTCCTATCAAAGGGTACTAAAACATATTTCCAATCGTTAGTATCGGATGAACATTTGTGTTCAGCCATGAGTGTAATATCACAAATTTAAGCAAATAATTTAAAAAACAACATATAATAAACTCCATGGCATGATCCCGTGGATCAAGGGCGTCATGTGGTCAGTACGATGAGTCCTCCACTCATTAATCTCAGTTTTCTTGACCAGAGCTACTATTTATGTATTCAAGTGTCTCAGATTGATCCCGTTCCCGGCCCACTGATTCTAAGTTTTAACCCGATCGGTAAAATAGTGTAGGCTCTAGTTGGAGGTACAGACAGACAGACAGACAGACAGACAGACAGACGAGAATTAAAAAACAACTTTTTTGGATTCTGGGGGTCATGAAATGTTGAAATTCATCAAAATTGATAGTTCGATTTGTTTAACGATCACAATACTTTCTATATTTGTAAGATGGCGAGAAAGTAAAGACCCTACAAAATCTGAGATTCACGGCATAAGTTTTTTCTACTGATCTGATGCATGGTAGGTTTTCAATGTTCCACTGCAGCCATACCCATCTTATTCATATTATAGCCTTAATGATAGAAAAAAACATAGACACCATTTTACGAATAAATTATGTTATGAGTTTTCACTGCCCTCGTATTTAATTTTCAAAAATACCGACACATCCGTTACTAAGAATGTTTATCTACGTGAATGCGTCCAACATAAGACAATGGACCAAATACTTGTTAATCACAAACGAATATCCTTCGAAATGTAGCGTCGCCTTTTCTACCTACAGATAAAGATATTTTCGTTCAAGTCGTCAATTTAAATTAATATTATTCTTCCAGGTTTGATCGCACTAGAGAGAAAGGGGGGTGGGGTGTCATATTATATCCAGTGGTCGATCGTGGCAAATAATCGAACAATAAATACACTAAATAAACTTGAAATCCCACCCGACTGCAACATCCGTGGGAATTCCTCCCACAATTAACCTTCCATTAAATTAGCATACAAATATAAATCCACCTGATAAGATTTAGTGAATCTCTTAGTTATCCTTGGCCTTTGTCAGCGGTCGGCGGATGTGGTGAGCTCTAAAAATATATTAGACAAAATGTTTAAAGGGATTAAATTTGAGCTTAGATCGCCTTTACGTAGACTTCCAGTTCTAAATATATTACTACGTTAGACCTAGATAAATGGCAAAGGAGTAGAAAAGGGAAGGGATTAAAAGGGGGGATGGGTCCGGAACCTTTTGGAATTCGATAGACTCCCCTGGAGGGTCCATATACCTATTCGCACTTTTATTGGCTAAAAGCATGATAACATTTTCTAGCGTACCCCTCCTCTAGAAAAACTAGCTTTCTACGCTCTTGATAAACGTTGATAAATGAAAACCAAGGGACAGATGGCTAAAGTCAGTAAGGAGTGTGGAGGAAAAAGGAGAAGACTGGGCCAAGGTGGAGGGAGAGAGATGGTGAGAGGAAAGGAGGAGGTGGAGAAGCTTATGTCCCAAACAGATCCAGTCAGTGGCTGGAAGCTGTTCATGATGGTGATGATGATTATGAATATGATACGTAACCAACGAGTTATTGCGCTATTTGTAAATGGAAAGTCGTAGTCGTTCGACCACGTCTAAGCATCACAAACTAATCATCCTAAAACATATTAACGTTAGTGGAGCGACGTCTGGACTAGCCACAAGTGAGGAGTCGGGAATATGACGTCAGAAGGTCCCCCTTTCTCCACCACATGATCAGGAACTTTTTATACCAGCCGATGAGGTATCTCCAAAGGCCCGCAATATTTAGATGGCCAATCAACTTGTCTCTTTGAGTCACTCAAAGGAGAGAGTTTCCTCCGACAAACCTTCAAACCGCATCAAGACACCGACGCCCTCGGGTGATGTCCATCAGCTTTGAAAACACGCGCCGCTGACTTTCCAAGTATTCATTCCAAGTTTCCTAGTTACGGTTTGACAGGAGCGTTAGGCGAACTAACGATTTACTTTACAAAATGTTTCACCTCAACCTAAACCGACCCTAATGATGTAAATATATACTGGTTCCAGTGGCGTCTCGTTGAGTGTTGACAGGTACGGTCAAGCTTGACCAGACATATATTTTAAATTGTTCCTTCACTCTTAATGTCAAACTGTCTGTTGTTGAGACTTATCTCTGAACACGTTTATAAACATGCTTTGTTGGTTGAATACAAATTCAATTAGTGAGGAATAATTTATAAGAAATGTTCGTATAGGGCTTCGGCAACCCTTCTCAAACCTCACTAATTATACGTTTTATTATAAGTGATATTCCAACCAGTGATGATCTTTAGGTCAGCGTTTCTGGCTAATAGTCGAAGTCCCGGGTTCAATTTTCAGCGGTAGCATAGGTATTTTTCCCGAACGGGGAATTTTTCCTATGTTCACGGTAATCTGTTTAATTAGGCTAAAATTAAATTTAAGACTTCTACTGACACTATATAATTAAAAGCATTATCATCTCACAATGGCAGTAGAAGTCTTAGACAATGAGATCCCAGACTTTTTAGGCCGAAGGAGTCTCTGGAACATAAAAATTTACACGCTGGAGCCCTTATAAAAAAAACACTAATATTATGAAAATTCTAAATCAAGAGTTAAATTTTACAGGTACAGAAGTTTAAAACAAATGGAAAATATCACATGTTATAACTTCGAATTTGATATAAAAGTCCTTTATTTAGATTTGAAAAAAGTGGCAATCCTAATTACTAGAGCCCCGTAAAAATGGTGAGCTGCGATAAAGCTAAAAGTACCATACAAAAATGGAATCCAGTACTTTTTCCTTTGATAGTTTTTATATATTATTAACAATATTTTTGGAAAGTGGAATAAAATGAAATTATTTTGTTACATGAAATCTTCCTATAAAACGAAATAACACCGTTTTTACAAAAAAAAATCTTTAAACAAGTAACTAAGCAGAAATGTTAACCATGCTGTAATAGGATTATTATTTTGTTGTAGTGTAAGCTAACTTTAGGCTACACAATAGTGAAATATGCAGACAAACCCGACAAAGCATTTTAAAGCAAATATATAACGTTTCAATAGTAAATTTAAATTTTGCATACATAATCTCAATATGTAAATAATACTTAAACACTCAGATAACATGTAATTTTGAATAAACACGAAATAACACAGAAAAGTGAAATTTAAAAAACGAAATTTAACTAAAAATAAAACAAGCTTCACGGGGATCTACTCCCTGATCGTAATTTATAGTGTGAAAAACAAATATAGAATGTTATATAGTTGCCCCGTGGAGCCCAAGATGACTAGGATGGAGTCCAGTTTAAAAAACGCTGCCTCAGACCCCGTGCGGCCTTGATAGATACGTTCGTAACCCCCCCCCCCCCCNCCCGGCGGGCCTTGAAAAATCCGTTCGGAACCCCCCCCCCCCCCAAAGTACTAACTTCAAGAAACCTATTTCGGTGATCAAATGGTCCAACTAGTCACTGTCGCAACATACTGTATTAGCGATGACGGTAATATCCGGATTAAAATTCGGGTTGGGTGTACGGGGGGTGGTTTCCCCTAAATTTCGGGTACAATTCCTCTAAATTTTATTTTCATCATCCCTACCCAATCATAGTAAATATGTGAATATCCCTAAAGGATAGTAAGACGCGGTCCACACACAAAAATCAAGGTATACAACATGTGTATATTACCAACTTAATATATATATACACACATATATATATAAATATATACACTATTTATCTATATATTTATAAATCGACCTATCTCTATATTTGTCTATCTTTATATCTATGTATTTATGGATGAATGGGTTTCAGTAAGATTAGACACTATTTATGTAGCTAGGAGAAAACTAAAAAAGACCTAAATAGTTTAATTTTTTTTTACCATTAGAAATAATAAAATAAATTAAATTTAAAAATACGGTCTAGATAAAAATTTCAGACAAGTATTTGAAATTAAATTTCAAATAAAGTCATTGCTTTGATTCGTTAATTTATTGACTCTTGTGTCGTACAAGAATAAGTGATCCATCACTTTAATGTTGTGTTTAATTCGTATGTTCATTATAAAAATAATTATTTAAACGACTTTTCTGCCCATAGTTTATTTAAACGTGGGTTACAGCAAGACTAATCTTCATTCTTAACCATAAAGAGCTCGTGGGGTAGGCGAAGAAGGCGAAACACACCACTAAACAAACCATCTCAGCTTCTCATTAGCAAAACAAAGAAGAATCTTTTGAGAGTTTTCACAGCCCGTTAAGTATCGTACATCTGCCTTTCAGCAAACAACACGTGGCATTTTAAGAGAAAGGTCCCGCGTATTAAAGAGTGAAATCGCTCATCGCAAGATCCTTTATTTGAAAGCAGCATCAGAACCGACCAAACAAAAGAGTTGTCTAGACTCGCAAGGAAAAAGGTCAATCGACACTTACCCCACGAAGGTCAAACAACAAATATGGTGGGCAGTGAAGAGCTGTTCAAAAATAGAACACTGTTTCTTTTTTATTTTAATAAATACTTTCGGAACACAAATAATGTACATAGACGGATCGCCATAAGAAGAGCCTTTAAAAATAGTTGATGTATTTGTAAAAAANAAAAAAACCTTGCGTATCCAAACATGACATTGTCCGCCATAAAACATATTTGCAAAACACATGGCTTGAAAGTAGACTTATTAACGCTTTGAAAGGTTAAATAAGATTATTCCCATGACGATACTACTAAATAAGCCTAACTAGGACGGCACACTTAGTTAATGTGACAATTTTTTTTTTCTTGGCCACCCTAGAGTCACTCATGGAACGTGAAGAAGGTATTTTCCACTAAGGTGCATATTACATTATTTGGCCATGCTATTTTTATATTCGTGTTATTAGACGGTGTCAATAAATTAGGTTTATCAATTGTATTAATACCTATATTCACACACACACACACATATATATATCAATCAGCAAAGTGAATTGTATTAAAGTATCCTACGCACAGATAAAAAAAAAGTCATTATAAGTTATAAATACTCGTCAATAGAAGGTATTATGATGTGCATTGTTACAAGAGCTTGGATAAAAACTTTTTAGCAATTGACATGATTATACATTTTTATCAAATTGATATAGTTTCAAATTATATTAATTTATTTAACAAATCGGGGACAAAATATCGGGCAAAATCTGTCCGGGACACAGGTAATATTTCAGGGACCAATGGTCATCTTTTAAAGTCCTCAAATTTAACAGAAAGAATGCTAATAATAGCTTGAGAATTTGAGGGGGTGGGCAAAAAGATGATGGCCCTCATTTTATGAAAAAATATGTTAGCAGTGATTTGTGGTAAGTTACTTCTTGAACTACAAGCTGTTTTTATAGTAGGTCAAATTTCCATCGCTCGGTCAGTTTGTCGTTATAATCTCGCCTGCTGAGAGGCTACTGGGGAGTGGAGGAGATTACATAATGATTATTTATATAAGCTACCCTGTGATCAACACAAGACAGTGCTAGTATAATGTCTCGTAAATTACAGTGGGCAGGACATGGAGTGCAAATGGAAGATTCTAGAGGTGATACGATTTTTACTCTAGATTGATAATCATTCAAATATGTTTCTAGTTTAACTACATATTTAATTAATAAAGTGCAGAGAAAATGCAATGTTTATATGGAACATATGTAATATAACCTAGTTCCATATAAATACATAGGTGATAAAATAAATATTAAAACGATTGAAACTATTATTATTACTACTTGATGAAAATGAAAATACCCAATGCTATCCTATAAATATGCTCCAAGCTCCCCCTACTAGCGTGTAGGGCCTACTGATGTCTGCTAAACTCTCTTGCCGGCTTAAAGTGACGTCACAACTCAGCGCCGAGGCCTTGTGTAGTCTAGGTGGTGTTGGATAGGGTGTGATGAGGTAAACTTGATAGAAATAGCTCAAAATAAAAAGAGTTGGCATATAGTGAACATTGAGTTCTTAATGCCATAGAGTACGTGAGTAAGCTATATTTTAGGATTTCATAGAAGTTTAATTAGTAAAATATCACATCTAACTAAATCCATGAATGTTATATTTTTGACCCGAACCCCTCAATTAGTATAAAATATAAATATATATTAGAAATGGCCCGGAATCAAACCAGTGATATCATGACCGGTATTCTTCTTACTAACAATACCACAGGAGCTTATGAATATAGCTACAGTCAGTGTGCTATTTTTTTTATCATCGTGTCTTAAATGAGACCGGGGAATCATTTTAGGAAAAACCACCCTCAGTAGAACCGACCGGAATTCGAACCCCGATCTCCCAATCTTCAGCATAGTGTACAAATTAAGGGGGAAAAAAACCTATAATGTTGCATAATTATATTATTTTCATATAGTTAATGAAAGCTCCATTTTACACTCATTACGTATTAAGATTTACAGTACATCCTTTAAAAAAATTGATCATTTATTTCTAGAATAAAAACCTGTCAATTTTGCCCTCAAGTAAACATAATTTTGGCTTTATATCACAGTTTTTCATAAAGTAAGCATAATTTCTGTTTTATAGCCGCGTTTTTCATACGATGGTAGGTGACCAGTGACCCACCCTGTATAATGTTCGTGACTGTGAAAGCCAAGGGTGTTCCCTGACCTGCTATTGGTCATGATGTAGGTGTATGAGGTCAATGCGGTAAAGTACATTACCCTCTTGGTTAATATATTATTCTAAACAACCTTATATCCACACAAAAGTCTGCGATATAATATTATGATTAAATTCATCAACTACTGAGGTTTGTAAAATTAATTTCACACTCTGATAAATAATGTCATTTTTTTTCTTGGTACCCCATTTTACTATCTGTTCAAACTATCCATATTTGTTCTAACTACTCTAATGTGTTAGGGCTTTCTTGGTACCCCATTTTACTATCTGTTCAAACTATCCATATTTGTTCTAACTACTCTAATGTGTTAGGCTGAGTAATTTTGAATTTAGAGGAAGTGTACCCGAATTCTCATGGAGGAAGAGTGTAAAACCATTTAGTAAAATCTACTCTCAGTACACCCAGCTTGAATTCGATCCTTGATCTCCTCGTCATCGGCAGTCTACTATATTGCAAGAGTGATACCTTATACCATACGGCCACCAAATCGAGTTGGAAAAAAATGTGTAGGCATCTATATCTCAGGCTAATTATAGCTTTCAGCTGTCAATATTGACACAATATGTCATCAGTGTGAGCTTCAGAACACATCTAATGGGCTTTAGGAGAAAATAGTGTTTTTTTAACTTACCTGGAAAGGTTTTTAAACCGTCTGATCGACAATATTCTCTACTACCAGCTGTTCCTCACGGATGGGCGCATGGATAATGCTTTTAAACTCTGACTCCGGAGGAGTTTGATCGATCCCCTCAAATTACATTGAGGTAAAATTGATCATGTTTATAAAATACATTCTATTGTCCTTAAAACTGATAACATCCCCATGGATTAGATAGCTACCCGCCTCGGTGGCGTAGTGAGCTAACGCGCTAGTTTTATGTTGAGATAGACTGCTGAGGACGTGGAGATCGAGGTTCGAATCTCGGTTGGGTGAAATGGTGGTGGTTTTTCCCCAAAACAGTTTTCCACTCTCCCTCCACGAAAATGCGGGTTCGCTTCCTCTAAATTCAACCTTCCCAATTATTAGCCCATTAGAATAATTTAGCACTTAAGCATATAACCAGAACGGGTAGTAAGACGCGGTGCTAAATAAAATAAAAAATAGATAAGAATAGTTTATGTTAACGCCAGCATACTTGACTTTGACTTGATGAAAGGTCACAGCTCAAACACCTCCCAGGGTGTTTTTTCTAATGATAATGCTGCTTATCCACATTCTTTATTTCCTTAATATTAGTTATTTTTATGTAGTAAGATAAAACCACATGTAAATGTATTAAAATAGTCATACAAAAAAATTAGAGCAGCCAACATTGACAAAATGTAACTAACATTGTGTCATAGCTGTCAAAAGCTCCAATAATTGTCAAAAGTGACAGCATCAGTAAAAACATATTCGCATCGGTGGACACGCGGACAAAATTTCAGGTTCGTCTAGTCTGATGTGCTGGTGGTTGGGATATGAGGGTTTGAATCTCTAGCGGGTGTACTGTGAGTGGTTTTCCTATCTCCCTCCTCGCGAGTGTGGGTACATTTTGTCTAGATTAAACCATCATAATTCCCTTAACTCATTAGTATAATTAAAATTGGGTCAACAAAATTAGGGGTAGTATTAATTTAAAAAAGTAAGAACATGGTAGAAAGGACCTTTTATGAAATACTACAGTAACATATTTTATTTTGGCGTAATATTTGTAACATTTTACTGATTATTATTATATTTTTATTGTTATTATATAATTACTATGTTCACAATATGAATTTACGTATACAATTATTTTTAGTAGCTTTTGTGACCGACTTCGGTGGTTGCATGGTCTAAGGCGCTACTCTCACAATAGATGAGACTGCCGATGACTGTGGGATCGTGGCTGCATCCCGGTCGGGTGTATTGAGGTTTTTAAAGGGTTTTCCAGTCTACCTCCACATACATTTTGTTACACTTCTTCTAAATTCAACCTTCCTAATTCCTAACAAATCAGTATTTATTTTTTATTTCGGGTATTTAACATGGTCTTTCTGAACCAACTAATTATATCAGCACATAAATATTGCTATGAGCAAGAGTGAAGGGGCCTACCAACTTTGCCGGGAAAGATATTTTCACATACCTTCCAGAGTTATTTTACATGCCACAATCGACATAGGACCGACGGCTTTACTTGCCCTACAAAAGAAGTTGTGCTACGAGTTTTTATCACTCTAGAAAAATCCGTTGACCCCAGCTGGGTTTGAATTTACGATCATCGGGTCCTGAGGCGAGCACTTTACCCCAATTCCACCAAGGTACAGTGTAATTAATACATAGGCTTATAATATGAATGAGTAGTAAGACGCGATACTAAAAAATAAAAATAGCTTATGTTATGCTATGTTATTACCATGTTGGCCTTTGAATTGTCAAATAAGGTTTTTCTATGGCAATCTGACTATAAACGAGGAAAAACCCATAAAAATGTACAGCTTTGATGAAGAGTTATTAACTGTGTAACTAATAAATCATTTCCTAAATACATTTCTTTGAGAGTTATTTTAATAAACATTTTCAAGAGCCATACTATCGTGGCCGAAAGCACAAAATCGCTTTATCCATATGATTCATGATGAAAGTAGTTCGGAGTTCACTATAATTAAGTGCGTCTCAAGATTTTTGTGATGGAGGACCACTAAATGGAAGTTATGTGCACAGAGGGACCAACGAGGACCCCAGAATAAAGTATAGGGGGGAAATGAAAATCTGAATAAAATTATATTTAGGCACTTTCATTTTAGGATTAAGGTATATAAGACTAGAATTAATTTATTAAATTAAATGTTTAAAATAAAATCATATAATTACATCTAATTAAGAAGTAGTTTGATTATTTTTTTAACATTTGAAACATAATTTTTGATAAATAATTACTCAGATTTGTTGACTTAAAGTTGGTAAACACTTCCTTTTCTATGTGACTTGTGTCTACCAAGGAAAGAAATTAGAGATCAGTTTGAATATTTCATATTTAATATTTTGCATTCTATGTGATCAATACTATTTAATTCATCATTATTGTAAAACTTCCCGCGATCCAGCTAAGCCACCAGTGGTGAGTGAAGCACACTTTGAGAAACACTGCTCTAATAATTCCAGAGATATTAACAATGAAGGGGAGAGAAAGCCAAACACTGGTTATTAAATATATAGTTTGGTTAAAGCATAAGGTGATATATCTGGGGAGGTCCTTGAATGTGCTCAAGAGCGCTAAACTGACCAGCAACCTTTGAAAGAGAATATTTAGAACTATGGTATGGTTGAAAACCGGGGCGGTTTTGGTTTTGTCTTGATTGAGGTTCTTAACGTACGTTTTATAGAAGAAAAATAAAAGAAAAAAAAAATCATACCCACAATCTAACTTAAACCATGTAAATTCTTCCTAACATTAAACATACTGCCCTACCACATATAAGAGAAGTGTACTAGAATCCTTTCTTCATCCATTGCCTCCCTTAATAGGCGAAGTGCCCAGAACCTTAAGCGACTTAAGGGTGCTACATGTTGGAGCACTAAGATAAGTTACGTACGTTTAGAAATCCCGCATTGCTTAAGAGGCTGTGTGTTATTTTTAAATATAATTTTCAACCAAATGTAGGCAAAAATTATCAGTAGGTTTCTGACAAGTTTAAAAAGTTTAAATTTTGAGTTTAAAGTTTAAAAAGAAGTTCAACGACCCTTTATGCGAGAATGTGTCCTTCTAAAATTAAAGTAAAAGGTTAAAAACCTATATCTTTCCTCTATCAAATAATGACATGTTTTGATGGGGTCACAACAGAATATTTTAATAATAATATTAATACTCAGCACCTTGTCTTACTACCTGTTCGAGTTATACGCTTAAGTACTAATTACGTTAGTGGGCTAGGAGTTGGGAAAGTTGAATATAGAGGATGTGAACCCGCATTTGTGGGGAGGGAGAGTGGAAAAACATTTTGGAAAAACACTCAGTATACCCGATCGAGCTCCGCACCTTAATTTCTCCAGCATCGGCAGTCTAGTTTGCTGCGAGAGTAGCGTCTTAGACCATGCGGCCACCAATGCGGATTGTACCAGATATCTCCACCCACAAAGGATAGAGGTGTACCACATCTGTCTCACAAATAGAAGTGTACTAAAATCTTCCTCCAAATAAGAATGTAGGCTACCGTAGCCCTCCTCCCTCTCAAAAGAAAAGTGCACCAGACCCTGCCCTCAAATCTCACGCTTACCTACGTCACTGGTCAGTTCTGCGACGATGGAAATGGGAGTTAAGGCTCATAGTTCAGCCAGTCGTGCAAGAGTGGTCGCGTGCTAACAACAGTCCGGTCAGTTCCAAGATCGCGAATCCGGTCTGAGGGGAGTAGGGGGGTAAGGGGGATGATGTGGTCAACACAGAGCCAGATCGATATCGCAAGCTATGAAACACACACATATATTTTATATTGCATGGGCGTGTGTCTGCTCTTAATGACCCTCAAGAAGGAAGGGTAACAACGTCTAGGTTTGACGTCAATCCTGTTATCCCCCGTAGAGCAATTCGCCTTAATTTATTAACACTATTGATTTGATCTCGTGGTTTTATGGTTGGAGAGAGTTTTGAGTCGATTACAGGTGGGGATTCTAATTATTTTATACTAGCCAAATATCAACTTTTTTTCCCTCCACGTCTTACCCGTGGACAATACCCATACATTAATCATGCCAGTGAAATATACATGAATTAGGTAATTTACTTAGAAAATTACGCCCACATTTGCTTGGAAGGAGAGTGGGAAATAATTTAAGAAAAAAACCTCAATATACCCAATCGGAATACGAACCCCGATCTCATCCTCCCCAGCAATCCAGATCAACACGAGGGTGACGCGTTAGACCAAGCAACCACCGATGCGTATAGATACTAGCATTTCTGGCACTATATTTGGGTGTACTGTCTCAAATTAAGTTAGTTTTTTTCTATCACGTGCTTTACAAAGTGACTGTATGTGTGAATGTGTGTGCATAGGATTTTGGTAGGAATCACCTTTAGAAAACACAAACAAAATATTATTTTGCTTTTAACAACACTTTACTATTTTATTAATTCTGTAAATTAAAAAATGACACCTAGATACGGGAAATGAACCTAGCCCAGGCTTCATTTTTCAACTGAAAGTATATGATATTTAGATGCGGCTATAACAGTAACTAACAAATATAATAACATGGGTATATAATCCATTATATTATTAATGTTATCATATGTGTATTGATATGATATATCGAAAGTGACAGCTGCAGATCACATGACCTGGCATATTAATACGTGAAAGTAGTTCTATTTACTTTTATAGCTATCAGGTAAGGTTCTTTCAATGGCATACTGTGTGTGTGTACGTATTTAATTATACATATATGCATATGACGACTATAGGCACAGGTGTACATGATATAGAAACTTATGTCATATGGATTATAGCCTCTTTTAATTAGAAAATAATAATTAGGTTATAGGCTATTAATCGTAGACATTTATTTGATATATATACTAATATATACGAATATAAAAAAGCTAATGTCACATAATGGTTGTAAATTATCGAAGCTTAAGCAAAGACGTCCATCAAATCACTTCAAAAATTTCAATCTACAAACATTTTTAAACATCGCCAATCCCAAAGCATTTTCATTTAATACCGGCCATAGTGTACTCTAGTTTTGTGTTTCTCCTAAGCATCATCTTTGTTCATAGAGTTTAACTATTATTTGCATTTATTTATTAGTAGGTTCAAAAACAAAGCTATTAATGAATTTATTCTGAGAGAGGGGTGTGTTATAGGGAAAGTGGGCTCATATTAGCTTGGACAGCGATAAATCACATGTGGACGTCAAGGTTTGAATTACTTTTGGGATAGTTTTCTAAATATTATTATCTATGTGATTTTTTCATCGCCACCACATGCTAATAGAGGTACACACCCTCTAACGTATCCTCTTCATTCCTATCTTCAAGATTAAGTCGTTAATAACCATATAGTAAAAATGTATTCGTGGAAAAAACACCTTTAAAACATCGAAGTTTTGGCCAGACAATTGGTTGCACCACCCCCATCCTTTATTAATATAATGCTTTCCATTCTATTTCATGTAATCGCACTATCCTTCGTAAACAAGATGATGAAGAATTTATTTTTGTGAAACACTTTACACATCCCGTAGCAATAATTTTTAATTATTATTATTATTAGCACCGCGTCTTACTACCCGTTCGGGATATACGCACTTACGCTAATGTGTAATGGTAGGGTGATTGTGAGATGAAATGGAGGACCTACAGTTTAACGTGGAATCTGAACCACGGTGGAGGCCTGGCTTTCCCCACATTCACAAGATGTCTTGTCAGAGGTGAAGGAAGGGTTTGGTAAATTTTTTAATTAGTATTGTAATTACTCTCATCGGTGTTTAGGCGGACAGTGGCATAAGTCTCGTATTTTATGGTTTGCCGGTGACAAGGATAACAGGGCTCAAATTATTCCGGGTGTAATGACGTGGTTTGCTCTAAATGATATTCCCTGCTTCCTTATGTAAATGTGGGTACATTTCTTATACATTTTAACTTCCTCATCTCAACCTCATTAGTGTAATTATACGAATAGTTCTGAAGGGTAGTCTATGTGGAGCATAGAAATATAAAATGAAATGAGCCAATTCTGTCCAAGAAAAACATTTATACTTTGGTAGAAAGGCGAAATAAACTAAAGAAAATAAAGATTTTTTTTAGATGAAAACAGTAACTTTTTCTAAAATATATATAAATGAACCCTCTTCTCGTGTCCCCTACATTCCCTCTTCAAGACCTTTAGGGGGGAGGGGGGGTTAAGTAGCTCACAACGGTGGCCGATCTGTTTCAAGAGTTGGAACTGAAAAACACTTAACTGGCAATGACGGGGAGGTCGGGGCTTGAATCTGAGAATTCGAGTCGGGTGTTTTCGGGAAGGGTTCCTACAAGATATAACCCATCCTATCTACATGATAAGAAACGGCCCCGTGGTGTAGTGTGGTCAGTGCACCTTGCTACGAGCCTAGGGATTCCTGGTTCGATTCCCGGCTAGCACCTTAGATATTTTTCCCGAAAGGAGAACCACCCCAACGGTCACTAGGGTTTGGTAAATTAGGCATTTGCGTGAGAAATAGTAGGAAACCATTTAGAGAAAAACCACTCTCAGTACTCCCGATAGGGATCAAACCACGATGTTCCCATCATCGGCAGTCTAATCTATTGCGAGAGTGTCGCCTTAGACCAAGCGACCACCGAAGCGGGTCCCCATGTATTAAAATAATATGCGCAGTTTCAACGCAACCAAAGGACAGTGATCTAACAAAGCCAACGACAAAAATGGAATGCAAATAAATTAAAAATACTGATAAAAAGCTTAATGTGGGTTATTTCCACACATCGCTGAGTTTTATTGGTATATTCTGAAACCAGCCCATAAATCCGTAGCGTAACAAGAACGCATGCACACGTACGAGCTATTACTAATAAAGGGGTGTGAGGTACAAGAGGTAAACCAGCTGCCGACACGCCCGCTAAGCCGGTTTGAACACCGTAAGTAGCCTATAAGCTTGCAAGGCATTCACAGTGACCTGATTAAATTAAACGCACCAGCAATATTGATTTCATAGGGCGGGAAACGTTCATTCTGATCCAGTTTTACGACTCAATTGTATACATCTACACGGGTAAATTCGCTTCCTAGCCAATAGGGCTGGGCGAGCGGCTATCGCGCCCGATTCTGACCCGGTATGACATAACTCAAAACTAACTAGTTGCACTTGGGATTTTTTTTAATCGCTTTGTGATTTATATCTTCTATCGAAGTGATTTTGGTGAAGTTCTTTAAGATTCCTCATCTTCATCCTGTCACCTTAGTCTGACGAGATACATAAATAGTCCCAAAAACATTTACTGACGGGTCAATTGTTAAAATGGTGACGATGATTTTTACTAAACGGTTTCCTACTTTCCCTCTAAGTAAATGCAGGTAGTGGATGTTTCTCTAAAATTCTACCTTCCTTATCCCTATACCACAAGCGTAATTAATGTATGTATCTACTCCAAACGGGTAGGCCTACTAATACGCGGTGAAAAAAAAAACATGGTTCAAATATAGCTCAGCGTCAATGAGCGATAACTGTGTATTTTACCATATGTGTTTTTGCCCAACATCCATGCAGGCAAATTATTATGCATTTCCTTGAAAGTTCGCCTCCTGAGTGTCAAAACTGGCGAATAGCTCAAACTGGCAGTAAACCACGTGGCATTAAAGTAAAACTCTAGATAATCATCCATATTTACAAAACATACTATTTACAACCACACCGGTGATCACGTGAACTAAATAACAAGCTCTTATAGTTTGTTTTGCCCGTGTCATGAAGGTCGGTGGGGTTCGAATCTCGGATGGGTTTACTAATTTTCTTCTTTATATATTGTTTCCCCCTACACTTCCTACACAAAAAATGAGAAGAGACATTTCCAATTTCAGACTTATTTGTGTTATTAAATGTGCATAAAATATCGAGATAAGATGAGGAGTACAATAAAAACAAAACACTTTGCAAAGCTATTGTTAATAATATGTGTGTGAAACCTGTATAAAGTTGTGCCCGTATGCGGCCGTTTGCACGCCGCACGACCCTGGGAACAATTCCCGATCTCCCCCCCCTCCCCCCCTTCTACAATCCATAATGCAAGCAATTCTCCCCTTCCTTTCTTTTTGCCAGCAGCACAGAAACAGACACTAAAAAGGCCTCTGCTTGAAGCCTGTTTGTGAAGCAGCTGGTTCTTTCAAGCCGCGAGCAAACTCTGCAAAGTGTAATCCTGTATTTCCACACACAACAAGCGTATGGGATATTAATACCTAATTAAAGAAAGTTTTTTTTTGTAAAAATAAACCGAATATTGAGTTTAATTTTCTTCACATGAAGACCTCAAGAGTTCTTGAATATCTGTTAAGGGTGTCCTGGGATTTGTTTAAAACTTTTTCTCTTAATTTAAAAAGTTTCTCATCTAATGCCGCTATACTCATCGGGTCATCTATGGGGTCTAGTGCTCATATTTCCTGGATAACGATCTACAGGTCCCGAGTTCGATCCACGGTGCTTCCTGATTTCTCCGTGAAGCAGTGTGTCTGTAACGAGGTCAGCTCAGCCCAGTGAGAACAAATTAGGGAGCTACTTGAACAAATAAGTAACGGTTCCAGTTTGAAAAACTGAGATTAACGGCCGGAGGGTTTATTTGAATGACCACATGACACCCTATATCCGCAAATATTGGCTGCTCTGCCCAATTATTTTTTTTCAATATGTATGACTCCACTATTTATTGAACATAAATGAAAATAATCAAGAAATATAACTGTACAGGTGTTTCTATCCTTTACAACTGAGGCTACCATCCAATGTTCACAGGTTGAACCTTATCTGATAGCTAAAAATGTAATTAGATCTACTTTCATGCCTTTATATGTCAAACTATGTTATCTACAACTGTATATTTTGCTAGATATTACCAATAATATAAAATCACAATAAACATATAGTAAAATAATATCAGAGTCAACTGCATAAAATTATGTTTGTATTTTCTAAAAGGTTCGTCATACCAAAATCCTCATGTATCTATGCAGGACCACTTGATCATCTTTTAGATAGGTTTTTTTCTCCTCGCTATAAGAAAAGTTTGAAACAACTTATCCACCTCACTGTCTATTGCAATTTGTTTTTAATAGGAGTCCATCACTTGGAACGTAAGGGGGCACATGAGCATTCCACTTGAACTATATTTCCGGTCACGAACGGAAGGCCTCGCTTCACGATTATTTTGATTCTTTTTCAGCCTTGAATCAATTTGCTTCTATAGCTGGTTCACAGGTAATGCCCCTTTCTTCCCCTGCCCCTTCCTAGCAGCACTTGGGCCCATGGGATCAAGATTGGGCCTGTGAAATACACTCAGTGGGAACCAAATATACTCAAACTACCTTTCGTAAAGGTGGGCGAGTAGGGCCCGCGAGTTAAGGTGTTTTTGCAGTTTTTATGGCAAAGTATTTTTTCTCTTTTTGCCAAAATAAAGAGAATATTTCTCCAGCAGAAACATCGAGGTTAATTTTAGTCACATGGTGGTATCGAAAGTGCTTGAATATAATATGTTATGAGTATAGCGGCATTAGATGATACACTTTTTAAATGAAGAGAAAAGGTTCTAATCAAATTCCAGGACACCCTTGACAGATATTCAAGAACTGTTGAGGTCATCACGTGAAGAAAATTAAACTCTATGTTTCTATCAGAGAAACATTTGGTTTATTTAAAAAAAAAGTTTTGATTTAAGAAATTCAAAAACACATTTTCTCGTGAGCCCTACACTCCCACATTAAGGAGGAGCAAACTAATATAAAAGTCTTGCCAATGTTTTTGATCATGGTTTCACGGGGAAAAGACTGATTAAACACCTGCAGCAATGGTCGCATGGTCTAACGTACCTTTCTCGTGTTGGACTGGATAGCCGGCGAAGCAGGGGTTGGGGTTCAAATTTTAACAGAGTGTAATAATGATAGTCTTTCATAAACAGTTTAATACTCTTCCTCTACGCAAACTCGGGCTCATTTTCTATGCCATTTAACCTTTTAATCCTTATTCCACTAGCGTGATGAATCTATGTTTATTATTAATATTATCAGCACCACTTCTTACTAACCGTTCGGGTTATACACTCTTACGCTAATGTGTAATGGAAGGGGATTGTGAGATGAAATGGAGGATCTACAGTTTAACGTGGAATCCGAACCACGGTGGAGGCCTGGCATTCCCCACATTCACAAGTTTGTGATTAATACACGTCTTGTCAGAGGTGAAGGAAGGGTTTGGTAATCAGATAAGTCTGTGCCGGGACCGAGGATTGAACCCCGGACCCCCAGCACAGAGGTCTGACACCTTACCCCTAGACCGCCAGGTCACCCAATATATGTTTATTCATTTATGTGAAAAATGACAGCCTTAACACGGGAATGGAACCCGGAAACTTTGGCTTTGCGCTTTAATGGGTTTGATTCCCATATCCAGGTTGTCATTTTTCACTGAATTTGTTTCATCTATCAGGACTGATTCCGGGAATAACTATCAAGTATCTATGTTTGGTCCAACAGCTTAGCTAAGTAGGTAGTGATGAAAAAAATAGCCGAAACTATTGTTAATGCATTTTAGTGGGGATCTGCCTTAAACTATGAGTGAAGAATGACCATGGGCACGGGACGAATCCTGGATAGCTCAGGGGTAAGAGCATTGGCGTACTAAGCCGAAGGTCCCGGGTTCGATTCCCGTGTCCAGGTGTCATTTTTCAATTTTCAGAATATGAGAAGGTAGTGTATTTGCCTATTGAGCTAAAGGTTCCAGGTTCAACTCCCGGCATGGTCGGAGAATTTTATCGTTATAAAATGGGAGTTCTCCCTTTCTCAGTAATGAATTTACGCCTGAGGTCTGGGCGTTGTATATTTTCTAGATTTAATTCAATTTATAAGTCGTGTGTCTATATAATCAGCCTGTTCAGAAAGTGCAGGTTAAATAACTTATATATATATATATATATATATATATATATATAGGTCGAACTTTAGATCGAAGCGGGAACTAAGACGCGGTGGCCAGAAATCCTGATGAAACCTAATGATTTGTGTTTATGTATGTCTGTCTGTCTTCGTGTGTGCTACTGGTTCTCTTTTTAAATATTTTTTTATTAACCACGTCTTACTACCTGTTCAGGTTATACGAATATTGCGGTAATTACTCAAATCGGGTAGGAGCTAGGAAGGAAGAATTGTAATGATAATCTACCCGTATTTGCGTGGAAGGAGAGTGGTGAGCCTTATCTCCCCATCATCAGAAGGCCAGTCTGACACGAGAGTGACGCCTTAGACCATTCGGTCACTGAAGCGGGTAACTTTTGGTATTATTTAACGAATTGCTACCATACTTGGTGTGCATATTACTCCTTCTCTCATTTTTTGGCTCATGTAAATTACATTGGGTCCGTGTAACATCCTTACAATAAGGTACGTCGCAATTGATATATCATTTATTGTGATTTTACACATTCGTATTATGTGGAGACTAGCTTGCGACCCAAACCAGACAATCTCAAAGGTGTTTAGTCGGCTAGTGAGGGCATCTTCTTTACACCTCTCAACGAATGCCAAGGCCTAAAAACACAAACATAATAATAATATAAGACCCATTTCCATGACAAAGACACACTTAAAACTGTTTGTCTTTATTTCCATTGGTGAACTATGATGAATTTCTCCAATACTTACTCATTTCACTCAGTGTCACTCATCTCTATCGGCGAATTATGGTGAATTTATTTATAGCCCACCCTCCTCATTCAGTGTCACAATACCTTATTAACCTATGGACAAAGTATTAAGGTGGTGAATTTTAAATAAATGTTTCATTTATCATCTGAAGAAAATGTGGAGAACTAGCGATGAAAAAAAAAATGCTTCCGGTCAGGGTTGAAACTTGGTCTCCCAAGTTAGTAAAGAGTGGGAAAACTACAACCGTCCGATTATTATAAACTATAATGTTCCCATCTTTACTCCACGATAATGTGGGTGAACGTCTTCTTAAATAATAATAATATTTAGCACCACGTCTTACTACCCGTTCGGGTTATACGCTTTAAGTACTAATTACTCTAATGGATTAGGAATTGGGAAGGTTGAATTAGAGGAAGTGAAGCCGCATTTGCGTGGAGGGAGAATGGAAAACCATTTAGGAAAGCCCCCCCCAGTTCACTCTACCGAGATTCGAACCTCGATCTCCCCGNCCCCAGTTCACCCAACCGAGATTCGAACCTCGATCTCCCCGTCCTCAGCAGTCTAGCTCAACACGACAAGCGCGTTAGCCAACTGCGCCACCGAGGCGGGTCCGTCTTCTTAAAAAAATCCTTCGCATACTCCCTTACGTCAAGAAGTCTTTAATAACGCTATCACTCAATGAAAATCTATTTAAACAGTATTTGGAACTAACATTTACTTGCTATAATTTCTATATTTGGAGTATTTAGTTAACGCACACTTTATGAACTGACTGGTTATAAACGTATATCCCTTAAAAACTTAGCTCTATAAAAGACACAAAATCCAGTCCGCAAAGTAGAAAGCCACCAATTTAAAGGGGGCCACCGATTAATTTAACTCCTGGTATTATATCGGCGATGTCGTGAATCAAACCCGGCACCCTTAGCACGTTCGGCTGAGCCATGATGTCAGACTTTGAAACTAACCATGTTACCGAGATACTTCACTTCTTATTGGAAATCACGAGAACGAAATGTCTGCGACGCAAAATATAAAATGCTTTTCGTTTCATATTATTTACTTACAACAATAGAATAACTTATTCTTCGAGGCTTCTTGGTAATCATTGCGCTCTTTCATTGTTGAGAAATAGGAAGCCATATTTAGTAAATAAAATACCCCAACAACGTTATATATGGAAATAAATAGGTTTTTTTTAATAAAGAACGCAAAAAAACAAACTATTATTATGAAAAGAAACGTAATACACAGAATAAAAATATATATTAATTCAACATGGAGATGATTTAAATGAGCTACCTGCTACAAAAAAAAAACACTTTTTTTTTACTGAAATTTATGATCGGGAGTGAAATACACATGTTTAATGGAAAAATAACACATAGAAAAAAAGACGCGTAATATTAAAACGCAATCATTAAAGAATTTCATTAACAACAGTAGCTAGATCACTGAACTGAATTGAATTTTATTAACAGTATAAAGCCTTTTCTGGCAGGAAGAACATCATTAAAGACAATTTTGCAAATTTAGGCCTACACAATGCAAACGTGTTTTGTCACCATAGATGTAAAAATCCTCCTTTATTTTTTTTTCCCATAACATTTTTTCCAGCATTTAAATGTCACGGGTGCAATCGATACATCTAAAGTTCCTATTCACGCATCGGCTGCAGTGGTTCGTGGTTCAATGCAAGAGAATACCTAACGTCGGGGTTCCCCATCTGTTACAGACCCGATATATTACTTCAGTATCTCTACTTGTAAGTTAAAATCACTTGTCAATAAGACAACATATTTTTAAGGTGGATAAGATTCAAAATGACTTTAGTATTACAGTGATATATTTTTGACCCTTCTAGGAAATCGAACCAAATACCTTTAGACCAATATTTGTAAATTGTTTCATGTGTACTTCCAAGACCCATATCCCACTCTCCCCCATTATACTCTGAATTGAAAACTGCAGCCCACAAAAATATATTTTGTGGCCCGCCGGTGGTTCACGAATTATTACGTAATAAAAATGGATTGCCGAATAGTTATTTCACATAACTGAAAAATAAATTAAAACAAGATAAGGGAAGAGTTAACTCACATCACTGAAAGATAAATTTTAAAATGGATCACGGAAACTCAAAACACTGAAAGATAAATTAAAAACTAATCACAGACGAGTTATCTCACAAAAGTGAACGGTAATTTATAAACAAATCATGAAAGAGTTAAGTTCACAAAACAGAAACATAAATTAAAAGCCTATCATGGAAGAGTTAGCTCAAAAAAACTGAAATACAAATGTAAATGTTTTCATAAGTGTTAGCAATGTTTAACGAGGAAAATTAGGGTGCAAATCCCAGTGGGGTGTTTTTTTCTGAATTTTGTTTCTTACTCTCTCTTTCTCTCCTCGCAAATGCTGGTACACTTACTCTAAATTATAATGTGCCCATCCTTATAAAACAAAACACAGCTACTGGTGCAGACGGAGATGACCATTAGTTCCAACAGTTTGGCAACTGCGCAAAGCCTCTCCAAAGTACTTCACTTCCCAAGTCTGTTCCAGTGGGACTGACCCAACCCAATGTGCTCTTACTCAAGGCTATTAATCTATTTGTGGAGGTCTTGCCATCCTTTTAGCATTACGCGAACACAAGCGCGTTTGTCGAGACTTCACGCACTCTGTTACTACCACCGGGGCTGGCTGCACGCATATTGTGCCCGCCCGCCTCACACCCAATTCAGGCACATTGAAGGTGTTTATTTATATCTTTTTATCACAGCGTCTTACTACCTATTCAGACTATACGCGTAAACAATAACTACTCTAATAAGGTAGAGATGAAGAAGTAAGCATTTTAGAGCTCATCTACCCGCATTTGTGTGGAAGGAGAGTGAGAAACTTAAAAAACTCAGTGACCAAACAGGAATTTAAACCCTGATCTCCATGTCATCAACTGTCCAGTATAGCACGGGAGTGAAGCCTTAAGTCATTCGTTCATTGAAGCGGGTAGGGTGTTTAGTCCTTCATACTCCAGGAAATTAATGATTTTTCCAAACGTACCACAATTTATTTACGTCTCTTTTAATTTTGTACTTGATAATCCTTTCCTTTACTATACACACCTTGCAGCTAAATGAGTCAAAGAAATCAGACGCTCCTAAAATAATCTTATTTGACAGTTCAAAATGGCAATATAGCTATAGTACTTTCAGCTATTAATACGACAAGTCAAGTGCTATGCAGTTGTCAGTGGTGCTAACGTGGATAGCTACAATGTAATAAACTGTCCTCTGACATGTTGGATGCTCTACAAATATTTTCAAAAGGAAAGAGACCGCAAGGGAGACCAAAAAAGAGATGGGAGGAACAGATAGCAGCAAGTGTGCGAATGAGATAAAGAGAGTGGAAGAGAGTGCATAAAGAGAATGGTGGAAGGACAGAGAGAGATGGAGGCATTTTACTAAACGGACCTGGCCAAAGGCTGGAAACAATTCATGATGATGATGATAGTTTGAATGATTATTTCCATGGCGAATAGCGATATGACACCCTCTCTACAAATAATTTATATTTTGTATTGTTAGTACGTATAGCACCAAGATAATTAAATACTTAATATAAACGTTAATAATGCGTAGGGAAGTATTTAGAACACTAACGTGGAGAGCAAATGATAAAACCACAGCGACAAAAGCTGTTGTAAAATAAATAATCTTCGATACACCCGATTTAGTTTCGAGCGTCGACATCCCTGCCACCATCAGTTCAGTCTATCACGAAGACAAGTGTTTTCACACCCACGTGTATACTACTTATGGATATTACTTTATATTGTGTTCACAGTGACATTTCGAGCAACCATCACAAAGCGAAGGAGGACAAAGGACCATGAAGTAAGGTCGTGGCTGTCTGTACCCGAAGCCACAAAGTGCTTTCATCCTACGAGTTTCCGTTTGTAAGTGTGCGAAGGGTGGGACGCTTTGTTTGATCAGAGCCTTTGCTTCACTCTCAAGACTCACACACACGCACGCGCGACGCAAGTCACATGTAGTTGACGTCCCCACCCCAACAACCGCAAACAGGATTACGAAACAAACCACAATGTACTGCAACTAAGTGCAAACCGCTCCCTCCGGAACATATGATGGGAAGGCATGTCAAACGCACGACAGTCTAGACGTGACCTGCCTCAACCCATGTCACGCTGACCGAGGTCCCACTTTGGAAAACTCTCGGAAGATCTCATCCGATGTGAAGTCGTTTTCCAGTTGAGTACTTGGACAAAGTTTGAAGGAAAATGTTTAAGGTGGAATGGCAGTGATTGCGACGAAAATATAGTGTTTTCGAATGTATTTTTTTTATTGCAAAACATATTTATTTAGGCAAAACAAATCAAATATTGCTGCAGTAGAAACAGAGATTAATTTTCTTCACATGATGACCTCAATAGTTTTTGAACATCTGTCAAGAGTGTCCTTGAATTCGGACAACTTTTTATCTTCATTTAAAAAGTGTATAATCTAATGCCGCTATGCTCTTGACAGATACTAAACAACTGTTGAGATCACGCCGTGAATAAAATTAAACTTTATGTTTCTACCTTGAGAAGTATATGATTAATTTTGAACAAATAAAGTTTTGATATAAAATTGAAAAAAAAAAATACTGGCGAGAAAGTAAAATAACAAGCTATATCTGAAGGTGTGTTTTGATATTTTTAAATAACCCTCTTCATTATGATTTAAGTAATTAGTTGAAAAAATCCACTAGTGTGACTAGGGGAGAAGAGTTTTAATTATCAATAAAAATAAAAATCTTAGGGTACTTGAGAAAGTGTTTACGAATGAGGGGGCACGAAACCGTAAAATGGTTGAAAACCCCTGCATTAAACGATTAATTCTAATTATGTGTTTAGTTTAAATAAATTAATGGAAATAATAAACAAGTTTTAATTTATTTTTAATATATTAATAAAGACAATAAAGAGCAAACTGGGTGGGCACCAATGATGTATTATTAATATTCACAAGCCAACTGCTTCATTTTATGTGACTAAAAGATAAGATATTCCATTTGGCAGCACCAATTTGATTCAAAACAATATATCCTTCTCTCACTCTCAATCACTACCGCAGTGGGAAAATGGCTAGAATTATTTAACTAATTAACGCAAATGTTATTATTAGAGCGTGTGCCATGGCAGTATAGGAATGTACAGTAGTATTTTGGTAAAAATACACTTATAAAAATTATAAACTATTTGTGGCCAACAATGATAACATGTTACTAATATAGTATGGTTTGATATGTAAACCTAATAGTAATACCTATCAAAAGTGACAGACGCAGATGACATTATTTGCCGTATGAAAACGTGAAAGTAGATCTAGTAGCTTCTATAGGTATCATAAAAGGCTCGTCATATGAAAATTTAGTTGTGTCCACGACCAGCGTAACTCTAATTTGAGTGTATTTGAGTTTATGTGTTTGAATTTAGGCTGAGAATGTGACGTGTGTCAACATGTTATAAATATTTATAACAATGTTAACAACAACAAAAAAAAGTAAGCCACCCTACTTTGTGGACAAAGTTGGGGAAAAAGATGAGGGCGCAGTTATTTCTTGGTAAACCAGTGATTTAGTATCAAATATGAAAATTAATGATTATATATTTATTTTATTGTGCACCACACGTCTTTCTACTCTATTGGGGTATCCGCAAACATTATACTAATAGGTTAGTAATGAGGAAGGTAGAATTTACGTGGAGGTAGACTGTTAAAAACATTTAGGAAAAACCACCCTCGATAGTCCTGATCTCCTCGTCATAGGCAGTAAGGTATATTGGGAGAGCAACGTCTTCATTCGACCACCGAATCGGGTGATTTATAATACTATATGTTAAGATCAAGCCGACAAAGAGTATGTTAACGGTTAGCTGACCTTTACTGGGGGTTTTCATATCATTGGCCCTTGAGCGCTATACAAAGATCATGGCTATTTTGAACTTTGTTTCATCTATGCGTAAACTGTTATTATTGTTATTATTACGTTTGTCTGTCTTCAGCGCAATGTATTACCATTGGAAACACGTGACTTAGAAAGTTCTATTTAGAGTAAGAGGTCGGGGTTGATTGTTTACTGTGAATCTCAAATAAGATAGGGCATGGTTTACATTTCCTGCCTCCTGTTAGGTCATTAGTCCGTGGTCCGTAAGAGATTTGACCCTCCAGTGACGGAATTAAGTGTACACAAGAGTCCGTGAGAACCGTATTCCGTGTAGACCGCAAGAAGTTGGTTCGATAATAACTTTTTAAAATGGAACTGTAAGAGAGGCGCGAAGAGTTAAGTGTTTTTGTATTAAAACCTTTTTTGGTCAAAGGAAATCAAATATTTCTCAGTAGAAAGATCGGGTTTAATTTTCTTCATATAGTGAAATCAACAGTTCTTGAATATATGTCAAGATTGTCCTAAAATGTAATTACAACTTTTTGTCTGCATTTAAAAAGTTTGCCATCTAATGCCGCTAAGCTGATGACATATTCAAAAATTGATGAAGTCATCATATGAATAACATTAAACTCTTTAAGATTCTACTGGAGCAATTTTTTTTTATTTTGGAAAAAAAAAGTTTTGCTACAAAAACTGAAAAAACACTTACCTTTTATCGCGTCCCGTTCACTCCCATCTTAAGAACCCACCCATCGTACCCTGAGGTTTATTATTTTTTACAATATCTAGAATTATTTTCTATATAAAATGCCTAAGAATTAAAATTATGAAAAGGTTGATTGTGGTTAACGAATTTACTGAAATAGTTAACTTTAGGTGAATTTTATCGGACGAAGAATTACACTTTCTTTGTGGTTGACACGATATAATATGATTAAGGAGTTGTTATGGGTTTTGAGGGTGAGCTATGACAAATAAAAAGGGAAAATTATACCAAGTCCTCAATAAAATATGACAAAAACATTACCTATTTTGGGGTAAATTTGATATAAACTTCAAAATAGATTTTATTCGGGAATATGATATACATATCGTGTTATAAGTAATTTATCTGTGATTTCAACTAATGAGCATATCAATATTTTGGAATAGTTTACCAAAATGTGTCTAGTTGTTTCTCAAATTTTCAAATATCATAAGTGCAATTTACATAGCTCAATACTTTTCACAAAAATTTAATGTGATCACAAACAATATAAGACAATCCGTGCTTTACAGAGAACAGATTAAAACAGAGCGTAAAAATGCAGCCGTGCGCATGCGTATTAAAAAAATTTACATCCAGCCATCTGACGCTCTGAACAGACTTTTATTTTTAAAAGAAAGAAAAAATATATAGCAAACGTCAAGAAAGAAAATAACCTACCACAACAATTACTACAGTAACGTAGACTAAACAGGATAACATAAATGTGTAATTGCTTTTTAGTTGTTTCTATTTGACTCAAAATCTCATGTAGATGTTATATTTATCACGTATTTCTATAAGAACTTAAAAAAACACCATTTAATTCGAACAATGACTAACCTTGAGTGATAGAAATAACAAAGAGTTTTATCGCTGTGCGTAGTAAACTAACCTGCCTCAAGTCAACCCTTATATTACTCCTTGTTTGAATAACCCCTTCCTCCACATGTTTGTGCTTCTCTCGTTACGCCTTTTGTTCGAGACGACTTTTATTGCATACTTGCATCGCTTGTTTGAGTTCTTAACCTTTCATATTTTTTTTTTTCATTTGGCACACTGCGAAAACATGGGAGGTCATAAAACTAACCAACAAGCGGGAACTAAATATATATAAAGGGACAGCCTGCATATGTGTGCTAAGCTGTAGACTGGAAATAAAAGTCGAACACATGCGTGTGAAAAAGAGTAGAAGTTCGACGGGAATTAGATATGTTTTATTTGCGAAGAGTCGACAGTTGGCAGTTAAAATGTTACTAGATCGTCACCATTGAATATTTTTTTTAATTCTCACTTTTGACAGACGGTGTCAATTTCTACAGCTGGTGGACCTTTTGTCAGTGTTGGATAGTTTTTACTTTCTCTCGACACCTCTTAGAGAAAGTATTGTGACCGTAAAAAAAACCTCAAGATTTTGATAAATTTCGACGCTTCATGGCTCCCTGAAATCTGGAATTAGATATTTAACCCTAAATTTAAGGGTAGTTTACTGACGGGCCAAAATAGAAAACAGCAATTTTTTCGAAATTCGCGATAGCAATTTTGATTAAATTTTATATCTAGACACTGTTTACTATTATAAACACGATGGAAATTCTCGTTTTTTCATTAAAATGACTATGAGGGTACTTTACATAGGGAAAAGTTCACAATTTTCATAATTTCTCCGCAACTATTTGAGATACTTGATAACTTATCATTGTAAAGTTGTAGTAGGTTACTAGCTAAGAATCTTTTATTTGAAATCTATTTTTATAAAACCAGTAATTTCTTAGATAAAAGCATATGTATATACTTTTTAACTCGGGTATTTTGAAAACGAATTTGATTCGTATGCTCTTTGGTGGACGAAGATGTTCCTCTTTTCTCGATTTTTCTGTGACAGTGTTCATAGTTCCTAATGCCATAGAGTAAGTAAGTAACTGTATATTATTTCATCTCACAAATCTTACGAGTGTTTAGTAAATGTCTATTTTAAGATAAAAGTGGTGTGCGGTGCACCGAACCATTTATTTTTTAATCGCACCTTACTTCCTGTTCAAGCTACATACGTATATATGATAGTTACTCTAATGGGGAAAGGATGAGAAAGGAAGTATTTTTGGAGCAATCTACCCGCCTTTGCGTGGAAGCATAGTGGGAAACCAGTTAGGAAAAACCACCCTCAGTGAGCATGGCTGGGATTCTAACCCCAACCTCTCAGTCATCAGCAGGCCAGTTTAACACGAGAGTAACGCCTTGAACCATTCGACCATTGAAACGGCTTGTTGGTTAGCTTACAATAATATTTTACATATTTAAAAAGTTATTCAATATGATGATAAGGATATATTACTTTTTTAAATATTTATTTTACCACACGAATAATTATTATAGCTTTGATTACATTATTTTGGAACAAAAGCCTGTTAATCCAGAGAGAACAAATCTTTTCCCGACAATATTACATGTTGACAATAATACGTACCATTAAGGTGGGACTTTTTTTATTCCAATTTAGGAAACAATAGGGACCAATGAAACAGTTTTGCCCTAGTTTTAAAAATCACACAAAAAATTGAAAAGTTATATTTTTTAAATGTATTAACTCTTACAGTGATCTCGTTTTTGCTGCTGTAAAATGAAGAATACAGGAAGCCATACTTCGATGCGTTTTCTGATATCTTGTATCCCTAATTTCCCGGTTAATCGATAGTGAGACGGACTCTTAAGATTTTTATTTAGTTTGTAAGCAAATTTTACTAAACGACAATTATATATACAAATTAAAAAAATTAATACCAATTAGAGAAAAACATCAGCCCCTAGGGTCCAGTGGCGTATATAGACGATGTATTTGTTTTTAGTATGAAGCATTTATGGAGTTTTAACCTTGTTCTTTTAGTTGTTGCTTATAAGCGTATAATTGTTTGCAGCATACATTATCTAATTATTAGTCATTGTGATTCTATATAATTATACATCAAATAATCCCAAAAGTTAGGAGTGTAATTTCACAATTTAAAAATGATTTATCAGGAAAAGGTAAATTAAATTTATTTTCAGATGTAAATGTCTTGGCATTAAACCAATGACGCAACGATAGAGTAATAGGTTTAGTAAGGAAAAAAAATCTCCCCTTTGTTACTGTTATACAATTCACGGCTCTAAATAGCTTCTGGAGCATAATTAGTATTAAATAAATTGCTTTAGGCTCATAATTAGGCTCTATTATTGCAACGTGAGTTGGACAATCTACCTTATTCTTCCCTTCTGATGGACGCTTGATCCATGTGGTGTTTCATTTTACTACTTTTTTTATTTTCTTTGCTTTTTGTATCGCTACCTGTGAGTCCGACACTTTAGCTCAATCGATAATTTGCCTGCCCACTGAACTAAGGGTTCCGGGTTTGATTTCCGGCAGGACCGAAAAAAATAATTGCAAAGATTTGGATTTCCCTTCTAACGGTGATGAATTAACGGCCGTTGGGCTGGGTGATGTGTCTCTTCTAGATTTAAGTTTATTTATAAGTCGTGTGCTGATATAATCACTCTATTAAAGCGTTAAATACCTCAAATAAATGAAAATACCACCTGTGTGTACTTTTAATTACACTCAACCAGTTTAAAAGGGTATGTCACTTATTCAGTCAGGAATGTGCTCATAACACTATTAAAACTGTGAATTCACAAGTTCGCTGTAAAACACGAGCAGTACTGAGATTTGGTCACGTGACAGCTATAATCCAATCACAGCAAGTCCGCGTGGCCAGCCTAACCGCACTGATCGAGTAGAGATAATTTCAACTTTTCCAGCGTTTTTACAGAAAACCGGCCAAGAAGACCCGATTAGCGCACGCGCAAACTTTAAAAGATGCGTTATTTATAAAAAGAGCACATTCAGATGGCGTATCTCAAAAGTGATTATGGAAAACGACAGTTTATTGGAAGCCACGAGTTTCATCGATGATAAAATCAAACCTAGGCAGTAAGTAAAACATTTAGTTTTAGTTTAAATACAGTGCACTGCTTGTATTGATTATAATATTTTCGTTTTTATGTTTGACGTTTCAGTTCAGAGATTCCCGAATTTCCACGAGCGTGTAAACAGCTGTACCACTAAGCGGTGCTGTCTTACTTTACAGCTTTCAAATTTCAGGGTACGTGTGAATTTACCTTTAGCACAGACAATTTTACTTAAACATCTGATTATTTAGGTATTGCGATGAACTGCAGTGCTGTGTTTTGATATTCCTTCACAATTTGAGTGGATGATAATCATAGGTAGTTTCACGTTTAGGCGAGTTTTGTGAATTGTTCTGGTGTACTTTTATGAAGTCAGAATATGTAATAGGCTGTAAAGGTGGATATTAAAAGATATAAATAATTCGAAAAAGAGAAACGAGGGGAGTTGGGAGGAGCGAAGTTTCCCAAAATAGCATGCGAGTACGAAAAATGTTTTTAGAACCATTCTTTTAAACTAGAAGTACTCATGTTTAAATATTTAAAGGAGAAGCATCTCTTGATCTTCTTGGTCAAAGGTGGTTAAGAGTCTTTGACCCCCGAATCCTCCTTACAGCTTTTAGAGCATAGCATACCTATTAATTTTCCCAGAATACACCACTGCTAGGGTCTTTTGAAGTTCTGTCAAATTATTTAACAGAACAAAAAAATATATATATATGTGTGTGTGTGTGGCACCTTATGGAGAAAATTTACATACTCGGTAGGAGTGGGGCGGGAAAATTTTTAAAACCCACCCCCATATCCCTTATGAGTCTTTTGTCTCTTCAAATACATTATTATAAATTATTTACAAATCCTCTAAAAAAAAAGAAAAAAGAAAGAGATGAAACCAAATAACATTGAAAGCCAAATCGTATCACCACCGACTTTTGTGGTCGCAGGACAGTCACGTGCTTTTCTAAATTAATATATATAATTGCCTGAGCCACATAACTTTTAGCCCAGTTAGTGGAAAGATTAACCAGTACTAATGTACCTTTGCCAAGGGAATTCCCTAAGGTACTAATATTATATCCTTTTCGTGGAGGCTCTTTCCATGCCCCGATAAGATGTTGGTGATAAGTGATCATGAGGGTGTGGAACTAGTAGAAACTCTTTCCCTAACTTACCGTTGGGATGATTCCCCTTTCGGTTAGAAAAACAAAACAAAACCAAGCCACTATACCAGCCGGGAATCGAGCTCGGGACCCCTAGGTTGGTAGCAGATGCACTGACCACGATACCACGGGGCCGGTTGCTCTTCTCGATGCTGTATTTTACTAGAGTCCTGAGGATCGAAACTGGCCCTCCCCGCTCGACGCGCTCATGTGACCTTTATACACGTGGCGCCCTTGAATGACCCAGTTGGAATATTGACCTGGAGTCCTGAGGGACTCCCCGAGTAGGTCACCAAGGTCACCAGCTTCCGTTCGCCGGGCCATTTCCCCGCGCCGCGATTTGGGCTGGGTCATGCGCTGAGCCCTAGCGTCAACGCTGGGCTATCAACGAACGATGTGAACAGTATATAATCCAAAGGACCAGGATGAAAAAGATAAATGTTGGTGAAATATACTAGACTACTTGAATTGATTGGGAGGAGAAAGTGTAGTAAAAGGCATCCTCAATTATGTTAGATAAGGATTGATCCTTGGTTTTTCTGTGACGTAATCAAGCGTGCTAGCCAGGACCGTATTTAGGTACAGTCCCATTTTTATAGAAAGAGTCTTTTAAACACTACAGAACTATTGTTTACTACTTAATTAGTGTTATTTTATAGGTATTAATAAAATCTATCAAAAGTGACCACTGCGGTTCCCATTAATTGACGTATGAATACGTGAAAATAGATCTCGTAACTCTTTAATCTATCAGATGAAGCTATTTTATAGAAAAATTGATATGTATTTCTGTTCCTTTAGGCGAATGATATCATCACCCATCACTCCACCTCCCAATGAAGTAACCTTTTCAAAAGTAGTCTAGAAATGGACCGTCCTTAAATTACGTAAGACTTTTTTTTCGAGATTTTCAATCCTCTCACACCCACGTAAGAGATCTTTTAGATTTTCTGTCAATCCCTCTCTATCCTACGTAATTTTTTACGTTTCAGTAAATTATATTATTTTAATCATAAGTAATGGTAACAAAGCGAGTGACATGACATTTTAGTATACTTTAACTGGAGTAAAATTAGGTGTCAGTCTTCATAAGTAAATTAAATATAAAGGAAAATTTATTATCAATAGATCTATTTCTGATAACGAATTCAGTGGAGACTATTTCCAGCGCATCTTGTAGGAACTATAGTGGGTGTAACTATATTATTATATTACTACAATCAGTGCATTCAGTGCAAAGTGACTTTTCGGACACACTGTACATGTAAATATAGTTATTACATATATTTATTTAGCACCCGTCTTACTAACTATTCGGGTTATACGCCTAAGTACTAGTTACGCTAATGAGTTGGGAATTGGAAAGGTTGAATATAGAGGAAGTGATACCCACATTGGCGTGGAGTGAGAGTAGAAAATCATTTAGGAAAAACCATCCCCAGTTCACCCGAGCGAGATTCGAACCTCGATCTTCCCATCCTCGGTAGTCTATCTCAACACGATAATAGCGCGTTTGCTTGACACTTTGAGTATAGTATGAAAATAGGGTTTAGTAAAAATGTCTAGCAGTAAGACTAAATTTTTACCATAAAATCCTACTTTACCTAAAACATACCTTTTAGTCCCCGTATTTAGCACACTAGAAAAAATATATATAAAAAGACGAAGACCAAAGTGCTTAACATCTCACTTAACGTTTAACCGGTTCGATTTTGTCAAATACAATTAAAACTTCTCAAATGTTACCTACCACCTGCTTTTAAATATCAGTTATCTCACTGGTCTTGGGGTAAAGTGCTAGTATCATGACTCGATGTTCGTGAGCTCAAACCCAGCTGGGGTCGATGGATTATTCTTGAGCGATAAAAATAAGCACCAAGACTCCTTTTGGAGAGTAAGTAAAGCCCTCGGTCCCGTGTTGATTTTTGGAATGGAAAAGGACCCTGTAAGATAGGTTAAAATACCTTTACCAGCGAACTTGGTAGGCCCTTTCACCATCGCTCATAGAAATTATCGTGTACTGATACAATCAGTCGGTTCAGAAAGTGTATTTTAAATGCCTCAAATAAAAGAAAATATTTTCAAGATATTCCACCTTGATGCGTGTGTTCACCTTCACCCGCTAATAAATTGCAACTCTGAATAACAATGGATGATTTAAACGCTAGTTGTTGGATGTTAACTAACAATAAGGTTTACCGATGATATTGGTTTACGAGCATAGTTGTATTAATATAATCAAGCCATATGAAATATCAACTTTTTTAATTTATTTCCTAGCACCGCATCTTACCACCCCTTCGGATTACACGCCTATGTAGGCCTATTAATTATGCTAATGTGTTAGAAAATAAATCTTCCTTATTTCTAAGTAATGTGCCCTAATTCATGGAGAGGGAGATTTCAAACCCATTTAGGAAAGACCACACTCAGTACACCTGAACGGGATTTGAACCCAGACCTCCGCGTCATTGCCAAACTAGTTTACTGAGGTTGATCCCTTAAGACTAGTGGTAGGCAGCCTAAGGCCGGCCGATTGATTTTATCTGGCCCACAAAACACTTATCAAACAATTTTTTCATAAAAAAACAGACTAAAAATTAACATCTATAATAATAAATATAAGCTCTTAGGGTAATAAAATCTCGCAGGTTGCGGTGGGCAGGTCATGCAGCGCGAATGGGAGAATCTAGAACCGCGTTCAAGGTATTGACTTGACTGGCAGACCCAATGGGGAAAGACCACTGGGAATATCCAGAAGCAGATGGGAGGATAACATTTGGATAGATCTGAGAGAGATGAGGTGTAATGAGATAGACTGGATACAATTAACAGGATAGGTATAGGTGGCGTATTTTATTGAGTGCAGTAATGACATTTCAAGTTCCTAATACCAAATAGTAAGTAAGTAAATAATGATAAATATAAAGTTGAAATATTTTACTCAATATTTTTCATACCAACCCACAATTTTTTTCTAACCCATAAGACCCGAGATATCAAAAAGGTTGTAGACTCCTAACTTAGATCATGCGTTCGCCGAAGCAGTTTATCATCAATTTTGAAGAAGATTTTGTGATACATTTAAATAATCCAAAGTCGATGAAAGACAATGAGGGTTCGATTGAAAACTAAGTTGTTTATTCAGTGAAAGAAAGTGATTATGCGACTCGGAAATGTTAGGTGGAAAAGATGATTTTTTAAAAGTGCTATTTTCGTCATACGTTGTGTGTCCTATGGATCTTAATGCCCGAAATATCATTCAGAAAATCGGAACTAATTTAAGGATATTCATTAGAATGTCCCTTGAGTTATGATGACAAACCTAAATGGAAAATATCTCCCAGTGTACCCGCTCAGGATTCGAACTAAATTAAAGTGAGGAGTGCATACTAATACACCTATCTCAGCCGGTGAGAATTTGCTCAATTCAAACGAGCCATACCCCCCTTTTGTCCCGAACTGTTGGTTATAATAGGCTCTATAATTACGTGATTGGAATGAAACAGAAAGTGATTGAAAACATGAGAAGCGACTCGAACCGCGTTCTCGAAGGGAACGAGAGCATAACGACAGGGCGATCAGTAGGTCAGTCCCGACCTGACTCAATACCAGGAGGGGAAGACAAACTATGAAGAAGTCGATGACCTGCCCCAACAAAACATTGTGAAGCAGGATGGACAGCTGTCTCCTTCCAAAACCGGAGGAGTTGGCTCAGCGTCAGCGTGCTGAACTGTAGTCGGGTCACGGGTGAAATGATTTTCATCCCATCTCCATGTGAATGCCGATGCATTTCCTCTTATATTATTCCTCCTCCTTTAGGTTAAGAAGCTTTTATCTTGTGGTACGCTTAACGATTTAATCCTAGAGGTAGGAAGGAGGAGGATAGCTTAAGAAGAAGTGCACATTAGTTGGAAAAAAACCTCCCCGGTGGCCCCAGCAGCATCACTAACCCCGACCTGCCCATCAATGGCGACCAAGATTAGTGCGAGACTACCGACCACCGTTCCGGGCTACAGACAAATCCAATTTCACAACGATACATATTCAGTCATCATCCCGAATCCTATTCGAGAGAAATTATAATAGTTTCCTCGAATAATTTCATTTTCTCACAGTGGAGGGAGTATTTTAACACCTCAGCGGCGTTACCCAGCTGGTAGATTAATAACAATGAGCACTGTTCGGATTGCATATTATGTCAGATGAAAAATTATCTAAGCAAAAGAGAAATATATAATCGTATTATGCGTTTTACTACACGCCCAGCCTATTCGTAAATTTAAAACAATGGGATGGAAATGAGGCAGTTTAAGAAGAAAAAAAGGAAATACCTCTTCATTTACATGGAGGAAAAGGAGGGAAAACAATTTAAGAAAATCCATACTCAGTACACCCACCAGTGATTTGAACCCTGATCTACTGGTAAATCAGACAAGATGAGGTTGAGGCCTTAGCCCACGTGTTCGTCTATTATTATTATTATTATTATTATTAATATTAGCACCGCGTCTTACTACCCGTTCGGGTTATACGTACTTATGCTATTGTGTAATGGTAGGGTGAGTGTGAGATGAAATGGAGGACCTACAGTTTAACGCGGAATCCGAACCACGGTGGAGGCCTGTCATTCCCCACAGTTCATCTATTGAGGGGGTGGAATACCCTTTGGTCTATCACTATGCTAACTAAACATCAGTACAAATAAAATGTACGCATACATATATTTACATATTAATACAAAACTTGTGACAAACCTGAGGATTAAAGCATTAGTCTCGTACTGTCTGGTTTGATGGTAACGGGAAGGTCGGGACTCCAATCCAAGCCGGGTGTAAAGAGGCGTTTTCTCCCAATGTAAATTTCAACTTTAACTTCCAGCAAATGGAGGTACACTTCCTCTAAATATTACCTTCCTCATTCCTATCTAATAAAGGTAGATACACGGATATCCCGGACGGGTAGAAAGAAACCATAAAATTGGCACACACAAAATTACTTTATCTATAATATAAAGAGATAGAAAACATTGGCGAGGGAAATTTCCCAACTCCTGGAGTTTAACCCTTAGCGTCCGCTCCAGTGAACGCGTGCTCCGTGTTCTGACGGAAGGAACCCACGAGTCCAAATGAGTATTTTTTACAGGTTTTACAGAAAAAATAAATAAACCTGGTTCTAGTGAACATGTTTAGTTAAATTGTTAACTATAGTGATCTCAACAATTCTACAATTTATGTCATTCATAAGCATCCGTGAATTTTAACAGACATTTTTAAAAATAAAGATAAAAAGAAAGTCATGTTTAAATTACCGTGATGCCCATGGAGAATATAAAATAACTATTACGATTACTATGTCTATAAAATGAAGCTATACCTATATATTATTATGGTTCAAAATATATTATTTTTGAGATAAAAACCGCAACATTATCTACCTTCTCCCCTCCATCCTACGTCGAGAAACGGATCACGTAGAGGAAAGAAGAGAAGGGAACAAAATGTAGTTTAAACTTCCTAAATAAAAATAAGTTTGTCTTATGTCGAGGTAATCGATTGTTTGCTAACACGTGCATATTGCCAACAAGACTGTTATTGAGGTAGGTCTAGGTTCCAGAATCACCCTCTTTTTATACCGAGACCTGTTACAACGGCGCACAGAGCAAGGACATCTGTCCAGCACATGCACGTGGCCACGGTCGTTCACGGCCAATTAAACGAGAAGAGAAGTTACGATTTCCGAGGCTAGACTTAACACCAGCGTTTCCTGCGACATAAACTAAAGTCCGTTCACCGTAGGAATTGTTTTCTGAAAGACCTTGCTCCCTACCAGAAATCTATTATATAGTAGGATATTGGTAGGAAAAAAGGCCTTCCAGAGAGTAATTCCTACCGTGAATGGAGTATACGTACAGTCCACTTCAGAAAGAAGAAGAAGAAAAAGCTAGAATGTCAATATAAAGGCAATACGGTTTTGTGACCCTTTTTT
Source organism: Timema shepardi (assembly GCA_902151425.1). Taxonomy (NCBI): domain Eukaryota; kingdom Metazoa; phylum Arthropoda; class Insecta; order Phasmatodea; family Timematidae; genus Timema; species Timema shepardi. The sequence continues at coordinate 660,545 of CABFVX010000011.1, read as the reverse complement.
CCCTCCTGATGAAGAGTAACGCACGTTGTGAAAGAGCGAATTACGGAAGCGATAAGGGTTTATTTCGTACAAAGATATTTAAAAAAGAATCTACGTTTTAATAAAAAGTTTGTCACCAAATTAATTTAAGTATTAAGGACGAGGCGAGTTGTTAAAAGGAAATTCACTCGCAACTGCGTGGAAAACTACTCCCTACCTTTTATTTAACCCCTCCAATTCACCTTGTTGGAATTTGAATCCCAGTGAAAGACCGGTGTTAGGTTATTTCAATCATTACATAAGTATCTTCATTATTCCCCTTTGGTTTTATCAGAAAACTGATCGAGAGTTGATTATTAAAAAAAATTGAAATGCAAATTTATTGAAGGTATGAA
>CABFVX010000011.1:638937-659963 GCA_902151425.1 Timema shepardi | reverse complement strand
GGGGGGGTCCTCACCTTCCTAGTAAACCCGGTGGTGAATTGAGAGACTGAACCACGGCCTCTAGGATTAAGGTTAGAGGTGCAGATCACTATACCAACTCGACTAGGAATTTTTTTAAAAAGCACTAACCAAAGCGTTAGAAGAGTGACCTTTCAAACGCGTGTTTTATGACGTTCACCCATTAAAAGTTTAGTTTAAATTTTGACTTTACCTGCTTTCTCGTACAGAGAAAGTAGGTATCGTAATCATGAAAATTTCCGACCACGACATTATGATGGATATTGACTCTTATGTGCTCTAAATCTCAAAATTGGGTCTTAGAATGGTATTCTGTATGTCAGTTCTTCCGTCTGTGACTGCAGTCAAAACAGTTTAATGGATTTCGTTCAAACTTTTATATTTGGATGTAGTATGATGGTCATACCTAGAGAATAAATTTGTAATTTGGATCCTAGACTTAAAATAAACGGTAGTTGACTGATTTTTTTTTTAATAGCTCAAACGATTTTGTTCAAAATAAGAGAGATCTGAGGAGTGTTTGACATAATAAATATCTTGTGTAATTGTTGGTTTTTTAAAAGAAAAATGTATTTAGTGGTAGTTTAATGATGAAATATTTGTGAAATTTGAAATATTTTGAAAATGGCTAAAAAACGATTTTGTTATTAGTGGGTTTGTGTGGTTTGTTTTACTTGAGAGATAAGAATATTTGGGTTTTTTTTATAAAAAAAATAATTTGAGTTTAATTTAATGAAGACAGATTTTTGAAAAACCGGAGCTTTTTTTAAATATGACTAACATTTTTTTTCTTTCAAAATGTGTATGATTATCAAAACAATAATATGTTTGTTTTCCCGAGGAAAATTTTGTTCCTTACTATAAGCATCAATATGAGAAAGCATGTAATACTATGTCGTATATATTTCTTCTTCGAAGCATACCGATATCACACAATTGGTAACTTTTTGTTTCAGTCCAGATTTTTCAAAATAAAGTACCTATATCATTTGTTTTTAATGAACATAGATGGGATATTTTCGAAAACTCAGTGTTAAGGTGGAAACATTTTCACTTTATTTAAACAATGAACTGACAAATTGGTGTTGTTTTTTCTTCTAAATATCACACATTCTGAAGAAATAGAATAAGGCAAAAATACACACGCAAAGACGCTAGTATTTGTTTCCCGCACTAAGAGAATATCGAATAATGATACCACTGTGGTTATTTTTCCTTGGCAATCCGGATTTTTGACGTCCGAATTATCGACGTTCTACTATACCTTAAATAAAATGGTTAATAACGAATTAAGGTAAATTGATTGAGATTATGGAGGTAGTTTTAAGAACATGCACACATATTGGTGAGGAAAGGGGGTTGGTAAGCCACACTCACGCGGGAAAAAAACCCACGTACATTCAGCTAAGATTCAAACTGTGACCATCCAGTCACCAGAATCCTGTCTAATGCGAAATCAACGACTTAGACCACGTAGCCACCGACACCAAATAAACGAAAAATCTAAATGGCTAGAATGCAAAATGGGAGCTGTGAACATATTAAACTGACTTGCAGGTTCGGTCAACGTGAACCGCGAAAAGCCTTTTACTTTTTATTAATAGGAGCCGGATTATTGGAACCGTGTGCCGAATAAATTCTTTGTGTGATTGATATTACATTTTTAAATTCTGGATGAAGAGCTCGATGGTAATTAAATTAGTGGTTTATATCACTCAAAACCACGTGACTATGTAATAGCCGAAAAAAACAACAATTCGCGCTAGGATCAAATGTTCAGCCTTGTCATCTGTGAACCGCATGGGAGGGTTAGTTACCTTGTGAATAAATATAAATACTGTTATTTAAATTACTGGCTGTCATTGCCTTTGGGAAAACAACTGCATGTATCCTTAAATAAGTAATTGAGATGCAACGGTCCAGCATCAGACGCGAACAGAATGCTACACATAGCTGCCATTTAATTTATTGAATATAAGTTATGGTAATGTCTACCAGCAACTAGAAATAACAAATCTATGGTAACAGGATCAGGGTGTGAACTTAAAGAACATAGAATAAGTATTTCCTTGGGAGAAAATGGGAAATATTTCTAAAGTAAAAATAAAACAACTTCAAAGGATTCGATGGCTAATACGTCCTGTGGAAAAGAACAACAGTAATAATAATAATAATAATAATAATAATAATAATCTTTTGCGTTATTTTGTCAGCTGTGAAGCTAAAATACAGACAGTATTCATTAGTTTTGACTCTCACTGAAGGGTGGAACTCGATCCCAAACGAATACAGTAATTTATCCCACAAGGTGATTACACTTCCCTTACCTAGACAAATGCTGGTGCACTGTCGTAATATCATATTTTATAGTTGTATTCCGCTATACTATACAATTTAAGTCAAAAACCAGTACGTAAGGGAATAAAGACAAAAAATGTTACTAATAATATACAAAAATATAATCAAGTACTTTTTATGTATAGCAGAAATAAAAACTAGATTAAAAAATAAATTATATATTTGAAGTGGCGGCTATAGGTAAATCAAATGTGACTGCAATAAAAGTGACTAAATTTACTCTAGTAGATCTATAAGAAAATTTGTTTATTCTACAAAGTTATCAAATAATACATCAGCTTTTTAATAGCGACAGCTTTGAAACACATTTTGGTGTATAAATATATGAAAATATATCTATTAACGTTTGCGATTGTCATATTAAGGTTAATAAGTGCTTAATAAACTAAATATAGAATTGTGATGATATCTTTTATAATATATTTTATGTGTAGAATAAGTCCGTGTAGACGTGCGCGAATCCATATGTCTAAAATAAAAAAGAATGCATTCCATCTTGAACAGCTGTGTGCGAGTAGAGTTGTTTATCCCACGCAATCTCGCCTGAAGAGAGAATTGCAGGCGTTATAAAGGCAATTTGTTTATAAGAAAAGTTTAGCGTATTATATAGACATGGGACAGACACAGTGGAAGTAGGAATTGTGTTGGAGCTTCAACGCATAGAAATGTTTTATCACAGAGAAAATAACTTTTGATATAGTCTACTAAAGTTATATTATAGTCTAAAATATGCACAATACTTCGAATTGTTTTAAATTGATTTTTTTAACATAGCGTTATACTACCTGTTCAGGTTAGATGCATATGTATTAATTACGCTAGTGAGCTATGGACGGGGAAGGTAGAATTTAGAGGAAGTGTACCCACATTTTCTTTGAGGCCGAGTGGAAAATCATTCTGAGAGAACCTCAGTACACCTGACCGGGATTCGAACCCAGATTTTCCTTTCATATGCCATCTAATCTAGTGCAAGAGTCACGCCTTTAACTATGCGGCCACCGAAGCAAGTTACTTTGACTTTAAAAGTAATGTTAAAATCTCTCTACCCAAGTATAGTTTTATGTACCCATGAGCATTTCAGAATTTTGAGAACATTCAAGAGTATTTGTGGTTTTATTAAACATCCTTAGTGCCCATCACCATATTCGCACCAATGAGGTAGGGATGGAGGGTGAAGTTAAAAGGAAATGTACCTGCATTTTCCTGGAGAAAAGTGGGTAGCTATTTTGGAGAAAACATTTAAATACAACTAGGAGGAATTCGAGCGCCAACCTTCCAATCAATGGCAAACCAGGCTAAAGGAGACTTACGCCTTTGCCTGCGTGTCCACCGGTAGTGACTTGTTATTAATTTTTTACGAAACATACTATAGATGCACTGGTGTCATATCCAAGACGATGGAGGTATGGAATGATGAGATTAAAAAGAAAATGGAAACTTCAATAGATATCAATTTTGTTGCCGGAAGCTATGGGTTTTCGTCGCAAGAAACCAAGGAATACGCCCCCCGAAATGGAAGGAACAGAGATTGTTTGAGCTCATAAAAAGTTGTTGGAATCTGCGATTCTCCCCCCTCCCCCTCTTTCACCCCAGGGGGCCTCTCCTTTCCTCAACTCCCAAAGACGCAATCTGCGAGATCCGGCGGATAATTTGGGGACTCAGAAATTTCCTCGGTCCTCTGGTTTATATAGCTTCATCAGCGCTGGTCCTTCTTATACAGCCTTGTCTTCTCTTTCACTCTGTTCACTTTATAGTCTTCTCTTATCTTACAAATTACACATTTTATGCGCGAGTTCTGGGTAATAAGAAGGCGTTCATGTACACGCATGCGCTGAAATTCTTGATAATGATTGGCTGAGTGGCAAGAAAGTCCGTCTGATAAATTAGCGCCTTTTAACTAGAGGCTGAAAGAACCAACTGTGTGTCTGTCAATTACTTAAATTCAGTTTGAGTTTGTTGTTTTAAGTTGTCTTTTTTAGATCAAAGGTGGTAAAAGTACATCCTATTAGAGCCATTTGATATTTACAATCAAACCATTTCTTTATCAAGGCCAGTTAAAATTATTTGAACGGTACAAGGAAAAAAGGAGGGAAAGTCCAATTTTATATCAAATTGAGTTAGTTCTGCCATCTGTTGGACAACCATGAGGCCATTCTAATGCACTTTAGATTATGGTTAAAAGAGATCTCTGTCACATGCTGGGGTCCTTAAGGGACTATATATATAAAAGTTGCTGTCCTAGAAAATTTGTGTAATGTAACTTCCCCCCAACCCCAATCCTCCCTATCCTTAGTTTCCTAAATAAGTAGTACTCGCATCGATGGGTACTCAGTTTAAATTAAATGTCAAACTACTTTATTCTGATTCGTCGGTGACAGGGAGGTCTGAGTTCGAGTCTCAGCAGGGCACTCAGGGGGCAATTTTACGTATGTGCTTTTCCTCGGCCTCTCACCGAACTAATGCAGGCACAATTACCCTAAAAGTAATCTCCTCATCCCTAAGTAAAGTCGTTAATGAGATTTGTATTAAACTTGAAAGTTTAAGAAAAAGGGAGCTGTATTCTTATTATTGTATAAGGGTTGCTTTACTTATCAGATTAAAACCAAATAAGTTATTTGGTTTAGTTTTGATAGATTGATAATATAACATCGCTATATTAAAACATTATTACAACTATTCTAATCAAAATAAACTTTGTGTTCACCCGACTCTACATTTTCAGGTCGTTTGCCAAAGTTTCCCTGTATCGAGCCTTCTGACTGGTGTCTTCCGACTGGAATGAGGTGCGTGTGGTGTCTTCTGACTGGAATGAGGTGCGTGTGGTGTCTTCCGACTGGAATGAAGTGCTTGTGGTGTCTTCCGACTGGAATAAAGTGCTTGTAGTGTCTTCTAACTTGAATAAAGTTCTTGTGGTGTCTTCTAACTGGAATGAAGCGCGTGGTGTGTCTTTTGACTGGAATGAGGTGCTTGTGGTGTCTTATGACTGGAATGAGGTGCTTGTGGTGTCTTCCGACTGGAATAAAGTGCTTGTGGTGTCTTCTAAATTGAATAAAGTACTTGTGGTGTCTTCCTGACTGGAATAAAGTGGTTGGGGCGTTTTCTGACTAGAATAAGTGCTTGTAGTGGATGTCTGATAAAATAATCATAAGTGTGTAATTTTTTTAAATGCTAGTGAGAGTTAAGTAAAAAATTCAATTTATTTGTATTCGAGATAATACCAATGTATGTCATTATATTAAGATTTGTTCTAAGGCGTCACTCTCGGGTTGGACTAGACTACCGATAACAGGAAGATCGGCGCTCAAACCCTGGTCGACTGTACTGAGGGTGGTCTTCCTTAAATGGTTATACTCTCTCCCTTTAAGTAGATGTGGGTACACTTCCTCTAATTCAATCTTCCTCATCCTTCACTCATAAGCGTATAATCTGAACAGGTAGTAAGACACGGTGCTAGAAAAGAACATTAGTTTGACCGATAGGGTTGATCTGGTGGTTAACAGTTTACACTCCTGTCTCTGAATCGTGAAGCCAAGGTTCAATTCCAAAAGAGAGTAATATATTTGGTTTTAAATTTGGTTTTTTGGGAACTGGGTCTTACTACCCATACGAGGTCTAAGAATTGAATAACACTAATACTTAATAGCGCGTCTTACTACCCTTTCGGGTTATACGCTTAAGTACTAATTACTATAATGGTTTAGGGATTGGGAAGGTTGCAAATAGATTAAGTTATTATTATTATTAGCACCGCGTCTTACTACCCGTTCGGGTTATACGCACTTACGCTAATGTGTAATTGTAGGGTGATTGTGAGATGAAATGTAGGACCTACAGATTAACGTGGAATCCGAACCACGGTGGAGGCCTGGCATTCCCCACATTCGCAAGATGTCTTGTCAGAGGTGAAGGAAGAATAGATTAAGTGAACCCGCATTTACGTCAAGGGAGAGTTGAAAATCATTTAGGAAAAACCACCCGAGCGAGATTCTAGCCTTAATCTCCCCGTCCTAGGCAGTCTAGCTCAACACGAAACTTACGCGTCAGCTAACTACGCCACCGAGGCGGGTTAAAATAACACTAATGTGTTAGAGGTGAGAAGGTTAGAATTTATATTAAATGTACACACATTTGAGTGGATAAAGAGTGGGAAACCATTATGGAAAGGGGGGCAACGTAAGTATAATCGGCTGGGATTTGAACTCCAACCTACCAGTCAACAGAAAACCACACTAGAAGAGCTTTATCCGCATGCCCGTCAACGTAGGTTTTTCGATTAGTTGTTTTCAACATTATCTTTTCCAGGCAAATTCTAATTCACTTCATTAAAATTCCCTCTTCTAATATATGTCCTTTGAAAAGTAGTGTTATACGTGTAGTACAATCTTAATGGGCAGGCGATATATTTATTCGTTAGAATATTATCTTCATAAGTCTTCGTTAAAGCTAAGCTAGAAAGACATAAACTGAAGAAGTCTATTTTTAACGATGCTTAATAACTTTTAAATTATTAAAGTTTCTTCACCAAATGCTGTACGGCTTTCCTAGGGGCATAAAATAATGCACTAAAACAGCCAGCTAAAATAACGAATTTAGAGCTAACTTTTATTTCCAAAGAGAGAAAGAAAAACCACTCATCATACAAGCTAAGTGGAGAGTGGGGCGCGAAAAAGCAGCTACTCTCGAACAAGCGGTGATTCTTCGTTTCTAGAGTAGGATTTTAGAAAGTAAAATCCTATTTACTTTCTCGCAAACCCTCAGGTAGAAAAACTATTGTGATCGTCAAACAAGTAAAATGCTATGTTTTGATGGATAATGACCCCAAATTGTTGATCTAGAGAAGAAACCATTTTACCTCAGACTTGGTATAAGTTTCCCCCCGAGGAGATATAACGTTACCGGGAGGAGCTGTCCTGAAGTATGAAAACAAACAGGGGAGGAGGAAAATACTAATGACAACACAATTTGTATGGTTACCCTAATATTAAATCCCATCGTTCGATTCACAAAGATCCAGTCTATATTCCTATACCAGTCACTTTTCTTTTCCCGGGTATTTAGGCCTTAATGATCAACAAAAATATGTGGCTTTTTTGACTTTTCAGAGTGAAAATTTTCAACTTTCAAACTATTTCTACAAGACATAGAAAAGAGTTTTGTGTTAGTTACTAACATCGAGTTTTTTTTTATTGTTATAGGTTTTTATCAAAATTTAACCTAAAAACAACCTCTTATTGGTGGTATCTCAGTTAACTGGCCAGCCACCTTAAGGTGTGATTTCCTGGGTTAAGTTTATTTCCTTGTGCTAAAGGCTGGATGCACACTGCATTGAACGTTATGTATTAACACACACGATGAAACAAAATATTTTTGTTTTATCATGTGTGGAGGAGCTCCCTTAATTGCGTGTTTCCAAATGTAGCGGGTGCAATCTGATTGGAACATGATCGGACAAAACAATAACATACGATCAAACATCACAACACACATTTACATAAATCAGCCATCTTGCTCACTCCCGTGTTTCATGGAACAGTTTGCATTGCACATGCACCACCATCTTGTTTACTATTACTAGTCTCTAGAGCTGGAAGAGTGGAGTATGTTGGTTTAATGTGAGGTTAGTAGGTTGTCGAAGCTAGTTTTTTGTTGTGTTGTAGAAATATGTCAGTGCAAAAGCGAAAGTGAAACGATGCAGGCCTACTTTTTGCAGAGTTAGATGTAGAAAAACATATTGTATTTGTGCAGGAGAGGCCGGCAGTGTACAATTTTAATCTTATGAACTATCATAATAAAGTTTTCATCAGTCCTTTTTTTTAACATTGGGTGAACCCAGATACTTTTATCACGCTCCTTCTTCATGAAAAATCACTAACCCCTTCCATAGCATCAAAGGTACTTCCTCATCACTTTCCTCCATCTTGACGAATACATAAAATAAGAGTAAAGGAAAAGGTTTTATCGTATTTTGCTCCATCATGTTTCATGACCAAAACTAGCTTCACACAAATTTGTTCCATGTCACAAAAGCATTTTTGTTTCATCGTGTGTTAACATATAATGTTGCGATGCAATGTGCATCCAACCTGGAGTCATCCTGTTTTTTTTATAAACCTTATTAAAGCAAAATTAACATATTTCCACACGTCTCTTAGGCCTAAGGTCATTCAATAATATACATTTTATAGCAAAATTTTAACAATTGTATAATTATAAGCTATAAAAAAGTGATTTTATGATTTCAAATCATGACTTGCTATTTTATGCTTTTTATGTACCGTGGTCAAGGTTAAGCGTATAGGTATGTGGCTGAAACTATTATAACTAGAATAGACCCCAGTTTCCTTAAATAATCGGTGTTGCTAGAATGGGCTGAGAAATTGATACTGGAAATCTTTTCTAAGATAGCTCCTCTACCCCCACCTATTTTAAAACTCCTGCCAAGATGTTATAGATTTAAAAAAAATCTTAGTACTGTAATTATTGTCGAATGACCTTAATCCCGCGAATCGAAGAGAAAGCGCTTAGCCCAGGTCGCCAACTTTAACTCTCGCCATATCTGAGCTCAGTAATTTTCCCAGGCATGCCAACCAAAAACCGGCCTTCAGAAAGTCAAGAGCAGGCGGCCATAAAGAGACGGGATTGGCCAAATGAACAACGGTGTGCTAGGCTCTTAAATGTCAACACACTGCTAACCTTCATAACACTACCTTATACGCTCCCTATTTCGTAACTTCAAAAATTTAATCGACAAGAGATTGCCATTTAAAGAAGAAGAAGAATATGTTTACTAGGCGGACTGGACTAGACATTCAAAGTAGTACTTTCATGATACGTTGAGCTATTTTTTTTATACATCAACTAGTTAACATAAACCAAGTGATGTTAAAGAGTCAACGTTGACAAATATAAATCAGTTGACATATTTTTTAATGTAGTTAATACAAGTAAATAATATTAATACGTTTTAATCGAATGGTTTCTTTTTCCCACGCATCCACTTTTGGGTCCAAACTCTCAAATTATTTCAGGCAATGTGATTAAATAAGAAATTATATCTTTCCCCTAGTCTTGAGATCCGTTCGGGTTAAATGCATATAAACGAATTAAATTAATACGGTAGTAATAAGGAAGGTAGAATTTAGAGTAAATGCAGCCACATTTAAGTGATGGGAAGGGAGTAAGTTATTTAATCGGACGGAATACGAGCCCCGACCTCCCTGTCATCATAAAACCAAACAAAATTATATTGATATTTACTTTAGACCACGTACTCACCTATGCAGGTCCATCTAAAATTTTTGGGATTGAGAATATTTAGCACGAATTTAATAAATACATGGCTATGGAAGTACGCGACTTACTAATTTAATCCAGGAAAGAAATACCTAACACCAAACATCTTAGCGTTAGGAACTATAATAGAAAAGTACGAACCCATTTGCAAATTTTAAGACGGATTTGGGCATCAACCTTAGGCTTTTGGTCTGTAATAAGTGTTCTGCTGTAATAATTGTTTCTAGAAAGTGAACGTTATACACAACATTAAAAAATGGGGGAAGACAGAGAAGTGGATGAATGGCGTGGTCCCTTCCTTAAGACAAACTTGCGAGCCCGGGTTTGATAGACGCTGCATCTCTTCCAGAGTCGACCAACAAAGACCCAGACAGCTTTGTAGCGCGGTATCAGATAGTGAGTGCACGCTGGCGGCTGGGAATTCTTGTCGGCAATTATTTTAATTAGTTCCAGGCCGACCCACTCCAGCATTCTTCCAGCACAATGGAAGCCGGCCAGACGCCTCTATGGACGGAGCTGTTCAGATACAGCAAGGGGTGCAGTGCTGTCCGTTATTGGGAATACACTCGAACAAACGAAACACGAAGAGCGAGTATTATAATCGCACTATAACCATTCTGAATTCCGGGTTCCGTGAGTCAAGAATAGGGCCCGCTATCGCCAACCAACCCTTGGCTGTAACACCTAACTACGTCTTTTATTCAAGATATGCAATTTCATTGCTTGGTTAATTTTAAATGAATGTATAGTAACTTTGTTCAAATATGTTGTTTATAAGATAACACAATAAGTAAACTAAAATCATATATTTATCTGACCTGCTTGTTAGAAGATTGAGGATGATCTGCACGGAATTTTTTGGGGGTTTTTCGACATGGTTTAGCGAGCTTTCATCATCACCAGGAAACTTATAGCCTAAATGTAGGCTGGGTAGATGTTATTTATTTTCTTAATACGTCCTTTTTCACGACTTCAGCGCTCCTCTCTATCAGTTCCCACACTTTGTTGTAAGGTCTGTAGTGTGGTCGTCAGTCATGCATGAACATGCTTTCCCAATACTGGACAATATCTAAAATAACAAAACGTATTCATAGAGTTGGCGGTTGAGAGGACAAACCGGTCATCTAAGGTAATGAATGAAGGACCCTGCTTTGATGCCAGTTGCTGCCCACACAAAGAAAGTATTTGTTTTTAGAAGTTCGTCAGTAGGCCTATATACAGATATTATAGTTTCAGACTTCCATCAATAAACGCTTAAGTACTGGATATTATATTTTTAGGTCTTCACGTCTTAATAAACCTTTGGGCTATCTGCATCTTGAAAAAAAAAAAATTAATACACAATATGGGGAAGGTCATTCGTTTAGAAATTGCTAGGTAAATGACCGAATGCATAAATCTAATCTAATTTTGGTGTAATTATGAAAAAAAAAGTTTATTTTCGGACCCGGGTTAGATTCCTTGTCAAAAATGAGAAACGTGTAGTTATTAAGAACTTTGTTTGCATGTGTCGTCATGGAAGGTCAAAATAGGATTTCCCTAGTTAATGAATCAACGTTTTATTCAGCAAGCTTTAAAGATATAACATCGGCAGAAAGAAAACTTAAATAACCACAACGTAGGTTGGTCATGAAAACGGACTGTAGGAATCTTCATGCCAGGATGTAGATAAAAGAAGTCTTTGGAAACCTACTATCTGGAATAGGAATCAAGAAAAAGGTAATTAAAAAAAATAAGTCAATATTTTAAAGGAGAAAACAGTAGGGCCTATAGTGAGTGTGTAAACAAGCCAGAAGAAGAGGGTAAGGGCTATTAGCAAACAGTAGGACTTATAGTGAGTGTGTAAACAAGCCAGAAGAAGAGGGGAAGGGCAATTAGCAAACAATATACACGAGGCCTCGCAGGGTGAACTGCACATTTTCTTCCCTCTCTTTCTATATCTTACATTGACGTCTCAAAGTGTGATAACTGATAAGGTTAGAGTGCTTAGAGGCGTCAAGCTAAGATCCAACCCGCTTCGCAAAATAGCTTCGAAATCGCTAAGTAAGAACCATCGTTAAATTGCTTCTATTCTTTTCAAAGGAGTGATATAAATTGAAGACCTGGGGCAATAATGTTGTGTTTTCTCTCAAATAAAGTTATGACATCGCCAGTATACTTGCCAGAAAGCGTACCGGCATAAACAAAACAAAATAATTGTCCACGTGTCTGCGACCAAAACATTACCACAGTTCTGGTTAGAGTTTGAAGAGATGAAATCACTCCCAAGATTAAGGACATGTATTTTGACCTTTGAGTGTTCGATGTTAGGTCCAAGCCTCAATCCTGGAGGGACGATGAGGCTCAAAGCTTAATCCACTAACCTCTCCAAGTTGGTCGAGGAAACTGTGTGGCAAATTGAGTTTCCAATTACGTAGAATGTCTGAGTGAGTAAGTAAGTACCTTCTAGAGAATTAAGGTTCTTAATAGAAAACTCACCAGTCGGGATAATTTGAACTTCTAACTTTGACAATAGTTTATAGAATACAAGTTTTTGAAAAAAAAAGTTGGGTAACAAACGAGAAGGCCATGAAAAACTTTTTTTAAATGTATCCCTTGCCATGAAAATTGGTAAGTTATAACGTGAACTCGCCCAAATATACATGAGTAATTAAATATTTATTCTCTTTGGACAATATATTTATGAAAACTATCACTAATTAATAAATGAAAAGTAGTGTACCTATTATTCTTTACAAACCATTACTGTTTAAAAAATAAGCTAGCCTGGTGTAGGACTCTGTATTTAGTGACATCGAAAATCTCTGACTTGAACGTGTAGAATTGTTCGAATTGAAAAATAATCTATCAGGTGACACGTAGGCTCTTCATATACCGAGGTGACCAAAATCAAGCGAACAATTGCCCACGACCATGCAACCAATCACCCAAGCAACTTTTGCATTAAAACAATACTTCGCTCGTCCACCAAGGCGACTACGATCAAAGCGCTGGGCAATAAATCACTGGAGAAAAAACTGGTTGGTCACCAAGTGCCCAGGTTGTCCGTGCATCGTCCCAAAATTCACTTGCAGGAGCACCTATGCCATGTTTTATTTTCATTTGTGCGAGCATTTTTTTTTTTATCTTTTCACGTTTTTCTGCAAGTTTTTATTTTTGGTAACAAAATGTCACTAAGTGAATTATAAAGAAATAACAAACGGACAGGGTGAGAACGGAAACTTTTAGAAGATATTTTAAAACATGTAGAAAATCTAATAATGACCAACCGTTCATCTGTAATAATTGACAGCACATGTTGAAAATGACCGACAAATAAAATATGAAAGAAGATTTAGTGTATTTTAGAGCTTTTAGAGAAAGTTAGACACATGCAAAGTGGTTATGACATCACATAATAAATCAAGTATGTATAATGTTATGATGAACACGACTTAAGCTTCAAATATGTTATATCATTTGGAAGCATACATGATATTCTAATGTGGAGTGTAGGAGAAAACACAAAGTTGAACACAATAATGTGGAGAAATGATCAACGATGACGTAAAAACTTGAGATACATGTCTTCGGTATGAGGTTTACTAACAAAATAAAAACTTTTCAGACACGAGTGTCTCCCTACATTTATTTCTGAAGTATTATCTCCTAAGGTATAAACAGAGGCCTTGACACTATATCCAGGGCGAGTGAACTAGGTTCTGCCAGACGTATCGCCTCGTGATTTGCTTGACCTTCACAAGTCATGGCCAGCTGTCATCGTGGATCGTGAGTTTAGTTTTATTCGCTTGAAAAAGTTTGCTGAAGGTACTCTAACACAAAACAAGATTAGTTGAGGATCGTGGTTCGTCATCCACCGGTGATAATTTATTATTACGATTCATTGTAGGTATTGTTTATCAGAGGTGGTCTTAGAATAAGTAACTTAAGAAAACAGGGCGAGGAGCTTGAGATATAAAGAACTGGTAGCGCATAATCCTAACGGGTAGTAAGACATGGTGCTAAAAAATAAAAGATAACAAGAGTCGCAAGAGGATTCTTCCGTAAAGATTATATAAAACTATTGCTAAACCTCTTCCTCATCAAAACTTAAAGTCAAGATCGAACGAAACTCAGCTTCCAGGTCCACAGGTTTTAATCGTTTACCCAACTTTGTCGAAACTGAAATAATTACTAAGATGTGCGTATTTTAAGAGAGATACATAACAAAATAATAAAACTCAATTCATGACCTTACATCGATTATTTAAAAATATCTTATGTCAAGCAACTTTATACATGAATACAGTATTTCACCATGTTTATATTTAATATATTTATAGCTAGGTCCTGTTATTTTACCGCAAACAGTTGACCCCGGAAGAAATCAACTCCTAGCCATCATAACTTCCAAGAAAATTCACAGCCTTGATGAAAATCTGGCGTGTGACGATATTAGAGGAAGGAAAAAAGCACGAAGTTAAATATATTCACTAAAAATAAACTTAACAAATTAGGTATATATAAAATGTAGCGGTATATTCTTCAGCTACATATTAACATACTAATAACAAAGACTTTGAGGATCGTATTTTCCTAAAGCAATTCCTCGCAAATACCTAATATGTCTGATTTTAATATGATCAGCCCCTAAATAAGAGAAAATAAAATAAGTTAGTGGTAAACTGCAGAAAAAGTGAGTATATCAGTATATAATACTTAGGACCTATAGAGAGAATGCAATTAATCCAACCTCGGCAGAAGACAAAAGGGGATTCGTTTTATTGTTGTGGTGGTAAGCTTGGACTGCTTGCGTCACCTTGTACACCAGAATTGGTGTCCAAATATTCTTCCTCAAGATAAAAGGGAAGTATTTTTAAACTTGCAAAACCCCTTTACTCGACAGTCTCCAAGCGTTGAGTGAGTTGGTAAAACAAATCGTACAGTCATCCCATGGCTTCTTTGGTGCTGACTGACAGCTTTAAAAAGTTACCAGACCAAATTACGTATCCTTACGCCAAACCAGATTATCTGTAAAACATGTGTTTAGCAGCTGTTACTTTTGACAGTCAAAATTTAGATATATACCTAAATATTGACTGTCAGAAGTCAGCTGTTAGCTGTTAGTCAGCACCAAAGAAGCCATGGGGCTACTGTACATAATCGTACATAAATTCTCATAAAGTATACTATAGTTAAAAACAAAATTTTATAAAGCTATTATCAGTAAACTGCCCATGAATATTGTTCCTGAAAACAAAATACTTTGATAATCACATGAAACACTCTGTATATATACATTTTGATAAAAATTGTTTTTCGGCTATAGCTATAGATGGACGTAGAGAAGATCAGGTATAATAGTAAGATTCACTTGTTTAAGTTCGGGACCCATAAAACGTCAATATACATCATAATCTCAAGGTCGATTTATTTTTACAATTTACAATACTTTATCTCTATGATAAAGTAAAAAAAATCGTTACTAGGAGATAAAAGTAAGCTTGCTAGACTTGCAAATAGTAATTATAAACCCTGATTTTTATAGAGCCCAATTTAGTCTACCAACACTGGTTGAAAGTCACTAAAATTTGGCATTCTAGAAATATGTCTTATTTGATTTATTAATTAAAAAGTGTATCTAAAGATTTATCAAAGGCTTTCAACTAACCTTACTTGCGTTACTGTATAATTTATCTTAACATTATTAACCAAACCAACTAAGAATGTAAATACAATTCGTAATATTTTTACTTCCTCACGATCCATGGGTAGATAAAGTACTACTGTAGCCATAAAAAAGTATATATATTATTTCGAGATTTTGATTAATATTTTGGCATTTCGGGGCCCATTGAACCCGAAAAATTTGTGTTTTGCGATGTCGTATGTCTGTATCTTCGTTTAAAGCCGAAATAAGTTTACCGATCGGGCTAAGACTTGGTATATAGGGTTTTAATAAGTTTCCACTAAGGAGTTTTGGCAATTAGAATATCTAGCCCTAAATTAAGAGTACATAGTTTACTGAAGGTAAAAAAAAACATGTTTTCAAAATAAACTATAAGTATTTTGATTAGAGCTCGTATCTAAGCACTATTTAACCAAATTTGTAGTTTTTTACTTCTGCAGCAGTGGTAAAATGATTTTCATGTTTTCAAATAACAGACGTCTCATTTAAATTAGTCTGTAGATCATCCACTAGATGTGGCCTGCTAAGCGGGATTGCCTACACACAGGAAAATATAGGCAAGGAAAAACAAGTGTCAAGCAGCGAGTTTCATACCAGTTACGATATCTGCTGTTGTCATCATGCATAGCAAAGTGCATATTGAAAATAGGGCAAATACCGTGTGGCGGGATTTAAATATGAATTGGCTCTAATAAAAATTGACCTAAATATGTGTTTAAATAAATGTTACGTAACTCCACGTGGACTTTCTCGCTCTATTGTTTAAAAATGGAGATATTTACTCAAAACTCGTAATATATGTGAAACGAAATAATATACATTAGCAAACTCAAATATAAATTTCACTATACTTGTCTAAAACATTTTTTGAGTCCCGGTTTTAAATTTTATAATTTTATTTTTAAAGAATAAATGTCCTCGTTTGTATGTTTGGACCAATAAAAAATATCGATATTGGGTCCACAAGTGTCAACACTTCATATTAAAATTTCAACTTACGGTTTAAATTTTTGACATTTTACTAGGTTTTGCACATCTTCAGGTCTTCAAATTTCTATTAAATTCCTCATTTATAGTAATTTTTACCAATAAAAAAAGTAAATATTGACTATTGAGTCTAAAATGGAGATATATAATTGTTTTACAAACATGTATCCTAAGAGGTTTAAGGAAAAAATAATACATTTTTTGAGAGACTTACTTATATTTAATTACTCTAGGGCATTGGATAATTATTGCGTCAAAAATTAAGTAGTATATGTTTACAACTAAAGCTCACAAAATTGTATTAATATATTTGCCAATATCTCAGAAACTGTTGGTTTTATAAATATATATTTAATATAAACGTTTATTTTTATTTTTAATAGTACTAAAACTTTGCAATGATAAGTTATTTATTATCTCAAATAGTTACGGAGGTATGGAAATTTCCACTTATATAAAGTTTCCTAAGAGACATTTTCACAGGAAAATGAAAATGGCCATTTTATTCATAATCTTAATCAACGCCGAGATACGAATTTTAATAAAAATCATTAAAACCGATTTTGGGAAAATCTGTTTTTTTCCCTTTTTGCTTTTTATTAATCTACTTTTGATTATAGGGTTAAACAGACACACAGAAAGACGGCATTGCAAAAACAACTTTTTGAGCTAGATTTTTTTTACGGTCGCAATACTTTTCTTTTAGTGTTCAGTAAGTTAAAAAATATATATACATATTTGCGTATAGCATGCAAGTTATTGGTCTTATAAAAATATGTTTCGAATAAAATATTTGTATAATAAATAGACGTATATATTTGTAATGATAAGTAATTTCATATCTCAAATAGTTTCGGAGATATGATTTAAAAAAATTAGAATTTACCCATCAGACCAGAGCCCTTAAAGTCATTTTGCCAAAATATTGAGGGTATCCATTTTATTTGGAATGTTTAGAAATGAAATTTAATCAAAATCGTTAGATCCGATTTTGAGAATATCGGCTTTTTCTCTTTTTGCCCTCAAGTAAACTAATTTTAGGGCTAGATATCCAATTCCAAAAACCCCTCAGGGCAACCCTATGAAAACCCTAGATACCAAGTTTTAGCCGGATCGGTAAAATAGTTTAGGCTCTAGTCGGAGGTACAGACAGACAGACGGAAATTCAAAAACCACTTTTTCGGATTCGGGGGGTCATGAAACGTCGAAATTCATCAAAATCTCGAGTTAGATTTTTTTTACGATCACAATACTTTCTCTACCTGTAAGGTAGCGAGGAATTAAAAACTAAGAATAGTCACGAGTAAATTTTTTGTTGACATATTTAGTAAGTGCAAACTATTATAACATTTAACGAGACTATTTCAACATGCAACATTACAGTTGTATTTTTATGCTAGAACACAATAAGTTTTATTTTCATAATTATGATAAACTGCAAGCTTTTGTCAGTTTTTTCACTATCAGATACATTTTTCAGTTAACAAAAGGTAGAGACCAAGAGCCTACCTTTTTCTAACAAAATTTTAAAATTTAAATTACTAGAATTATATGGATATTGAAACATCATAAACTATATTTTTAATAAATTAAAATTATGTATGTTTTTCGATCAACAAAGGTATCTTAAAATTAACAAACGTTATAATGCAAAGGCCCACTTGTATTCCCCTAAATAAAAAAGTTTAAAAAAGAATATATATAAATATATAATAAATACGTAAGAAATAATAAAATGTTATCGATTTAGTCCGCAAAAAAGTGTGTTTATATTTTCTAAACATATTCCTCCTTCCAAATTTCTGCAACACAAATACTGAATATGGTTTTATTACTTTTGAGTGAAGGTCATTGAATTTCTTTTTTGCATTGCGGCTTCATTCGTGCCTTTAGTTCTATATTGTACAGTTTAATATCATTTTAGATTTCTTTTTTTGAGATTGAGGAATTATTATCACATACAGTATTAATTATACAAGAAGATTATGTTACCCGTATGGAAGAGGTATTAATTTAAAAAATTATATTCAAACAAGTTCTAAAGAAAAACTACTGTTACTTAGACATGATTTACTTTAAATCAGTAAAAGTATTAATATAACAGACGCCTATTTTAACCATAATCTAAAGTGCATTAGAAATTGATCATGATTGTCTAACAGATGGCAGCAATAACTCAATTCGAGTTAAAAATTACACTTTCCTCCACCCCACCCTTCCCCCATCCCCCTAGTACCATTCAGCTATTGATCGCGTTTAATATCCTCTCTTTGGAGCACACATAAAATGGCGTGTTAGGATTGAGGGAAACCAAAGCTTCAGGTGGAAGGTATAGAGGAGCAAAGGGGGGATGAGGGGGGGATTATCGCTGAGCGCAAGGATCACGTGTCGGTCAAAGGAAAAATTGTTCAAATAAATGTCCAGAGGTCATTCACTGTTCCCAAATGAACGCGAGACGGCACGAAGGTGTCATTAACCATGGCGAGGTTTTTGTAAAAGTTATAAAGGCACACGAATAAAAACTTGACAATAATCATAGCTGAGAACACAAATAACGCTAAAGAGGGGATGAAAGAAAATATTTGTTTTCCAGGCTGTTTTTGTAGATCATAGATAGTTCTAAGGTCCTATTATATTACTACGCTTACACCTTCACTGGTGGCGTTAGTCTAGCAGTTGGTGAGTAGTTCAAGGCTGGAATCTCTAACTGCGGATGGTTTTCGTCGTCGTAGCTTTCAATGTGGTCTCCCCACCCCCTCTTAGGGTAAATTAAACTGTATTTATTCAAAGTACACCTTACTCATCGTGCCCTTAGACTAGCATTAGAAACAGAAATCCCGAGCTGGGAGAAATATGCGTGTCGATAAATAAAGAATTATACAAACTAGGTAAGTTATCTTTGTGTCAAAAAGACGAAAGTGTTTAATTTATTAGTCTGATTACACTAATTGCATGTGTACCTGTCACTATGGCCACAAGTCCAAGTAGATAAACTGCAAGTCAAGAGGACCCATGTTCGAACTCAGGCTGGGCTAAGAAATACTTGAGTATTTGATTGTGTAATCTTATTAATTATTTGTGCTAGGAGTTAGTTGTAATGTATTAGATATAATAAATTATTTGGACTTTAAGATAATGTTTATAAATATTAGGTTAAAAAAGATTATAATGATAATAAATATACAGACTAATAGGTTATTAAAGGGGAATGAAAAGTTATTAAAAATTATAAATATAATTGAAAGGTTATAAACAAACTAATTGAATATATATATATATATATATATAAATATATATATATATAAATATATATATAAGTTGATGTGAAAAATATTTATAATAAGCCTGAAATGTGAAATGACAAAGAATGAAAGAAATGTATTGATGCATTAATAATATTGAATATATTATATTATAAAATCTAATTTGGCATGTAATGCACAACAGTAATAATAGAATGTATTAAAACACAATTACTTGAAAACACATTAATAGTTAGTTTAATGAAAAAGGTTATACATAAATTGGTAAGTTTAAATATATGTGATTAGTTCAAAGAGGTAAGGCCAATAATCGAACCCATTCTAGGTCTCAACTATTTGACTTTTAATGTGTGTTTTCATGTTATTTAAAAAAAATAAAGTTATATTATAACTTTTGTAAATTAAATGTCAACTTAATATCTTATATTCTACAATTAATCATTTTTAACCTACTTAAGCCTATCAATTTATTAATAATTTCTATCAATGTTTGTCATTTCACATTTCAGGTTCATTATAAACTTATAATGTTTACATCAACTTATATTTAATCCATTAGTTTGTTTATAACCTTTCAATTATAATTATAATTTATAATAGTATGTTACTTCACAGTTCATTACACTTTTATAACCTATCTCTCTTTAGATTTCTTATCTTTATCATTAAAATTTGTTTTCCAGCCCGATAATTTACAAACATTACCTGAAGTCCAAGTCTTATATTATATTTAAATTACGCTCCTAACTTTAAATAGGTTATTTTTAGAATGTTTTCTAAAATGTTGTAATGTATTAGGTTTTAATTAGTTTGTAGCGTATGTGCAAAATAAGCTGTATTTATAGAATGAACGCTAAATATACAACTAAAGTATGTTTAGATACTGATTAAAAAAGCTCGACCATGTTTTGTTTACACAAGCTAAAGTTTCATTCAATTGTCAATTGAAAGTGTTTTGTTCCTCGCTTGAATATAGTTGCATTACTTATATTTGTGTGCCCCAAATTTCAAGAAAAGTGTATCTTGGAGATCAAAGAAATATTTTTGTAATCTTATTCGACGCTTGGAATGTCTCTCCACTCTCTTCTCTGTAGGAGCCCTACATCTCGTCACGGCCACCCCCCTTCCCCGTTTCCAGGACACGGACCCAAAGGTCGGAGACGCCTCCCTCCCTCCCTCCCAAACAGTCACCTTGTCAACCCTCGCGCCGGTAGCAGCGTCGTCAAAGAAGATGCAGGTCGTCTGTCAGTTCTCCCCCGCACGCGCTAGATCAATACTAGACAGCGCTGCTGACCTGAATACGAACCCCAGACCGGCTGACCTCATTCCTGGATCCCTGAGCACTCGTTCTTTGTGTATTTCCTAGGACAATACTGGTCAATGACGACCTCACTCAATCGTCAAAGTTAAATAAACATAATAAAAACCTTACTTCCCCC
>CABFVX010000011.1:606652-631529 GCA_902151425.1 Timema shepardi | reverse complement strand
AACATTTTTGTGACTGTCTTTTAAATATTTGAATAGTTATTAGGTGTTTTATAGTTGTTAATTTGTTTATTTAATTTACTTATATTTTTATGTGTTCTATTAGTTTATTAATTTACAGACTTGATTAAGACTCTTTTTATTTTATTTTATGACTTGTTTAGTTGAAATTAGTTTATATGTACAGTTAATCGGTGTGTGTACATAGTGATAATTTTAATAATTAAAACTTTGAATATTCCGCGGGCATTTTCATTCGTGTTTGGTCGGCAGCATACCCCAATATCTCTAAAAGAACTCGTGGTTCACACGTCCACGTTTGAACGGCCTGTGACCCTCCCAGGTCACGTGCGCCCCCCACGTTACAATATATTATTTTATCTCTCACTAAGTCAACGAGTTCCAAGGAATATGTAGTGCACGAAATTGCACTGAATAACAATACCTTAAAACTCCTTCATTACATTTTGGTAGCCCCCCAAAGCCTATTTAAATAATTTATGGATGGGGTCTTACAATTTAAAGGGACAAACTTACCAGAAGTGCATTAATTTTGCTCAAGGTAATAAGGTAAAAAAAAAGGATCAAAATTCCAAAACATCGCTTATTTTTACAAACTTAGAAATATATATAATCCTTTTAACGTCACAATTTCAAAAAGATAAAAAAAATCATTTGACCTTAATATTGTTTAAATAGCATTTTAAGGCTGCACCCACCACTTGTGAGCTCGTTTTAACGTCAACAAACTATTTTATGTTTTGTTGGAAAATAGCTGGGCTTTGTGAAACCTACAATTTTGGTTTCTACAACAAATATCGTTGGAAATATTCTACTATATTTTCATTGTTATATCAACTACTTTAGCATTATGATTGAAGTTTTTCCGACAAAGCCCTAAAACTTCAATAAATATGTGACCGTTATTCATGTTGAAGTAAAAAGTATTGTATAAAAGGTCCTTAAAATGTTTTTTTGGAAATACGAAACGCTAATTTTAGAAAAAAATAAAGTTCACCCCTCCCCAATTTTTTTTATCAAAATAATTCAGCCTTAAATCTATGAAGATGTCGAGAAATTGTAAAATACAGTAAACGGCTAAAGAACATTAGTGACCACAAATCATTATTTGATCTGGCAGATTATATAGTTTAGCGAATGGCTACATGAGAACAGATTTAGTCACCCCTGCTAGTTACCAGTTATTCTCTAAAAGGTTATGTCAATAGGACGGTTCAAGTATAGGCCTATTGTTATGTCAACCTTTCAAGCGTATCGTTCGTTAAAAATACATGTCAACTTATGTCACCCTATGATCAAAGAGATCAGGAACACAATTATTTTCTCATCGAAGAAACGTTAAGTGTAAATAATTAAATATCCATGCATGATTCACAAAGTTTACATGAGCCAAACATAAAAAGAGCGGCTGGTATGTGGTGCCAAAACAGCTAAAAATAGTCTGTCGAAAATCTACCGAGGTATAACTCACTTCCCTTGCAGTACAGAGGAGGAAGCAGTTTTATACCTGCCATAACGTTATTTTTAGCCTGCCGTGATATAGGGCCTTTCAAGACAAATTTTTATATTTCAAGGACTAAAAAAGTTTATTTTAACATGAATTGGCAAGTTCATTTTATGGTATTGTCATTCCTTTTTTTTTAATCGACCCTGAATTTAATAACATTTGTAATTCATTCTGAATTGACCTTGAATCTTACGACCGTTTCGTTCATTTTAAATAGAAAGCATTATTGTTATTGGGATTATTTTGTCTTGGCGAACAAAATAATTTTTCATTTGTATTTTGAATAAAAGTTCATTTTAAATGGGCGATGAAGCTCCTTCCTAATCCACATCGGTGGTCACATGGACTAATGCGTCACTCTCGTGTTGTACTAGAATGCAGGTGACGAGGAGGGGAGATGGAGGTTCGAATCCCAATTGGATGTTGTGAGGATTTCTTTCCTAAACTTTTCCAGCTTTCTCTCCACGCAAGTGTGGGTATATCTCTAAATCCTACCTTACTTAATACTCATCCCTATTCTCTTAGTGTAATAGTAATGTAGGTCTATGTATACAACCCAAACAAGCAATAAGACGCGGTACAAAAATAATTTCTTTTTTGTAGCGGAGAAACATAAGTATTTATAGGCTAACTAAAAATTAGTGAAACAAGTTTTAGGAATAAAATATAAGCCTAGAAAGTATTTTAGAAGGCAAATAATATTGCATAAACATGTTTTTTAAATAAGCATTCTTAAATTGCAGATCAGAGAGTAAAGCTTAATTAACATGTTGGTCGAAAATAAATAGCAGAATCTGCTTGAGTCACGTAGCAAATTCACACACTATGTGTTGACCCATGATGCATTGCAACGCAAACATAAAACAACCGATTGTCAAAATATTTTAATTTCTAGTGGATAAACATATATTTTAGATCAATGTTTAGAATTATAATGCTGTCTCGTGGCACAATCCAATACATCGATAAACACGATTTCCATTAACGGGTTATTTTTCACAAC
The DNA here is from genome assembly GCA_902151425.1 of Timema shepardi. Classification (NCBI taxonomy): domain Eukaryota; kingdom Metazoa; phylum Arthropoda; class Insecta; order Phasmatodea; family Timematidae; genus Timema; species Timema shepardi. Next base: position 629,001 of record CABFVX010000011.1, on the reverse strand, counting down.
AGCCAAAAAAGCTGTCTGCTTGCTTCTAGCTCTACAGCGCATGCGCACTGATTTGAGAGGGTTGGTTTTGGGATATGACTGGGTCTCCCATGCCAAAGATCCCAGGAAGAGTGGCCGGAGTAAAGGTGCGCAGAACAGTTGGCGCCAATGAGGCGGAAATCTTGTGAATGGTTAAGAGATCGTCACGTGACTAGGTTACTGTTCCGGGCTCGTTTTTAGGCCAACGTGTGAATCCAAATTAAAGTAACATCACTGATTAAATGGACAAAAGTATATTATATCCACATTTAAATGAGCCTTTTAGAATTACACTCTCGATTAAATTTCTGCCATTGAGATTTTGTTAACTTTTTCTTCGAGTAAAATGTTATATTTGATGCAAATCTGCCGACAAACAGTACAAAACATGTCGTGAATACTGTTGATTTAGTTCCTTTTAAAGATTAAAACAAAAAAGTTGAACTTTTCATAAAGGAGTTACAGTTTAAATGTGTTTGTATTTTCTGCAGTGTACAGAGAGTACTTCTTTGCCTCAGAGTGTACCGCATGTAGAAGTCGTGAGGGGGTAGGTAGGTGGGTAGTTACACGTGTATATTTATGTTGGCTAAGTTTACTACCGCCACCAGGGGATCATCACAGTAGCGGAGGTGGCTGGCCGTCTTCTGACGTAGATCACTGATGTATAGCAATCCTCGGACCTTCAAAGAGGCTATTCACCCAAAACACATGGCATGACGTCACTCCAGTCCCTAGAAACATTCTCCTACAAAGGTAAAGCGGGGGGTCGAGCCGGGACCTTGAGGAATAATCCCAAGTATATGAGGCCCCCAGTGTCAGCGACCACGGTATTTTTTATAGCGGTCTTTCAATAAACCGCACTCACATGGGCATTACGGAGCTGAGACTTGCAAACCTTTAAGCTAGAGGTGTAGGAAAAGTGAGTCTAGGGCAGTGTTTTTCCAATTTTTATAGCGAAACTGTTTTTTTTATTAAACTAAATAAAATATTGCTCCAGTATAGACAAGAGTTTAATTTTCTTCTTACGGTGGAATCAAAAGTGGTTGAATATCTTGTTTTAAGTATAGCTGCATTAGATGAGAAACTTTTTGAATTAAAAGAAAAAGTTGTCATTAAATTCAAGGACACCCTTGACAGACATTCAAGAACTGTTGATATGACCACGTGAAGAAAATTAAACTCTATGTTTCTCTTGGAGATGTATTTTTTTTATTTTGACCCAAAATAAGTTTTGCCAAAAAAAAACCTTCAAAAACACGCCTTTTCTCGCGTCCCTTACGTCCCCACCATAAGATAGAGCTCACCTTATCACTGCTTCTAATCTAGGATATTCTTTAAACCGGATTTTCTAGCGCTTAAGAAATGGTTATTGCTGGAAAGCAAAGAAAAATAGCTTGCATTAATAATATTTAAAGGATAGATTTAATTTGCAAGTTTTAATATTTCAACCAAAAAAATGTTCAGAGTGAGAAAGATCAAATTTGGAAGAAGACACTATGATGTGTTTTTTCTTCAAACTCAAAAGAAGACTACTTGAATAAATATTCACATGTGGCATCATAGCCGTTAGATAAGGTTCGTATAGAACCTACAGAAGAAAGGCACGCTTATAAAATCATGACTCCGACATGAAATATGTGAACGCCCTCCTTACATCATTCAAATCTAATCCTCACCGACAACGACATGCAAAATATAGCATTAAAATAGAGACAATCTTTTCCACTGTATTCAGCAACATCTGATAAATGTATAATTTTTTATTAATGTTCAGAATAATTTTAATATAAAAACACTGATATTTAATAACTGCAAGTTAGAAAAAATCCAATCGTGAGGCATGCATTTTTTAATTTGGGTTTGTGTTAGGCGCGCCGCGGGTGGTAGGGGTCAGGGGGTGAGAGGCAGAAAGAGTGTTTCAAGTGGGAATTGTTGGTGAGATTGTAAGGGTGTTTTTGCAAAAAGAATTGGAGCAAGTAGAGTGTCTAGAAAATATAGCAGCATTGCTTTACTCTAAAAGCTATTCAATTAAGGATTTCATGGTTATTTGAAGCATTTATTTCCTTATAATTGAATGATTTATTTGTAGCATAATTCCCAATTTAAAAAATAAAAATAAAACATATTTAGTTTACATCAAATATAGAAGAAAGCAACTCTATACAATTAAACATAGATGAAAGGTGCGATTATATAATCAGTCATCTCACAATATTCACCTTTAATATATACTTAATTGTATAGAGTTGCTTTCTTCCATATTTGATTTGTTTGGAATGTATAATGATTTGATCTACTAATAACAGCATAAAGCCACAACAGAGTCACCGATGGCTGTGATATCACCGATAGCTTTTAGTAGCCGATTATATCCACACGTCCATCACAGATTCTGCCTTAAAATATGAGGGAAGAATGACCCTGAGCATGGGACGATCCTTGGATAGCTCAATGTTAGAGCATTGGCACGCTAAACCAAAGGTCTCGGGTTCAATTCTCGTGTCCAAGCGTCATTATTCCATTGATTCAAAACAATAAAAATAAAATATTTAGTGTCTGGGCGATAGGCAAAGATTTTGTTCTTATTTGTGTGGACGCAAATGACAATGTGTAATCATCTAACAAATTTTGGGTAGGTACCCACGTAATTCCTAGTTGCTGAACTACTCCATCAATCTCGATTGACACAAGTTTGAGTAAAACATCAATATTCAAGCGATATATCTCTGGAATAATGACTAGGGCAAAGAGGGGGGAGGGGTGAAACGTTTGAGGAGGAGCGGAAAATTCCTCGACGGATGATTTGTGCCTAAAGAATGTATGTGCTCAAGAGGTTTATTCGGGGGAATCTTCCACCAACCAACAGCAGTGGTATTTGTCGTTAAGATTGTCGACTTGTATCTCAGGAATGTGTGTCTTCGTCCCAATCCCTTGTATCCTGAAGCGGTCATTACCTCGTATCTCGGCCAAGGACATCATCAGGAGATGATGACGGACGGAAGGACATAGCCACAGAACCAATAAAGAGACATGTACTGACAGAAACAAAGAGGTTGATGACCTTCACGTTGGATGCCAAGAGAAGTGTGGTTTTGTTGCACTTTAGCTCTCCAGTTGCAATGACATGGTTGCTTTAGAGAGGGGAATAGGGAAAACATGGAGAATTCGGGTTAATCTTTGATATAAAGGAAAACAGTGAAATGTCAAGGAAATTAATAAAACAAATAAGGCAATGTCAAGGAATTTAAATACCTGACTTAATTCTGTACTTGAAGTTTCTCAAAGTTAGTAAAATGTAATGTCTATGTATGTTTATTCTAACATAAGATGGTTGCACACTGTTTGTTTTATAAAATATTTACAAAGGAACACAGATGACATCCAAAACATTACTTAATACTGGAAAATAACCTATGATGTTTATATTTAGTAGCATCTAAGAGTGTTTTAGAAAATACGTAATCAATGCAATATTTGAAAACATTGTCATTCACCACCAACAAAAAAAAAGTTAAATAGGTTAAGCCGGGGATGTATTTTAAATGTCTGGAAAGACTGTAAAAATAAGGGAATTTTATATTAAGAGTTTTGTAACAACCCTGAATGAGTTATTCACACCTGTAACCTCTCAAATATTGTGAAAGATCTATTCCGGAAGTAGTAATATAGATATTAATGTATAGGCAACTAAATACTGACGTAGCCGGTGGGCAATTTGACAAACAAAATAGTTTCCCACTCTTCATTCACACAAATACGAGTTCACTTCCTTTAAATTTGACCTCTCTGTCTGCATAAACAACGACACAATTCAATACCCTACTATAGAATAAAAACTTCTTTTTAACATCACAGTTTACTATATATCCAGGTTGTACGCATAAAAACAATCATGTTTTCTAGCGCTATAAATGTATTTTTATATTTCAATGTTATATTGGTAAAACGGTTTAAAACTAAGTAGTATCCGTCAGTTCCATTATTTTCTAAATTAGAATTTTAAAAACCACACCCCTATGCAACGTTTTGTTCGAGCCATATTACATAAGTTGGGCGTTATTCAGGGTAGGGCGCCGCGCTCTTATGTAAATGCATCAATACTCATTTAGAAAGAGGATGTAAGAACTAAAATGCTTGTGAGGGGAGTAGAAGGGGAATGCGTACAGTGCACATAATCATAGACAAAAATTTGGCCTCCTGAGTCAAAATAAAACATGTAAAATTACCTTTGCCTCTTTCACATTTGACCCCTCAAAAAGGTGATTCAAGCTCTCTACAAAAGCTCTACTATTAACTTACCAAAATAACAGCAAGCAGACGAACGAAAAGAGATATGAAGTCTGTTCAAATACCAACCTGAAAGAATAAAGAATCACAATACTTTAATTCAGAAAACAACTTTGGAATAACATTTTTTAATGCACGTTAAAATAGAAAGAAGTATTTATTTATGGTTCTACAAATTAAAGTTTCAATGGTACTATTTTCGACTTGAGGAAATGTATGAAGATTCTATTTTTATTTTTTTGTATTGTTAATGCTTAGATAACGAGACTGTAAGTACAGTTCAATTTTCATACAAAGAGTTCATCTGACATCTAGAAAAGTCACTAAATCTTCTTTTATGCATTCATACATCAATTTAAGTAATATGTAGCTTTCACTTCTAGTATACGTATATTAATAAAACGTATAAAATAGCAATAGGAAAACGTTACTATGGTTGGCCGCAAAAAAAAGTTTGTATTTTCTAATTCTTATGAAAATTGGACCATACAGTAGGGACATAGATATAACTTTCTCAATTAAATGTATTCTTTGTAATTAATGTGAGATCAGACTAATTGACACTAATTGACATTTTGTTATTTCCCACGTGATAGCCAAGATATAGTTTCTTGTGTAATGGCACCCTTGCGGCGCGGAATCATTCTGAGAGAAGTGTGAGATGCGTTGCCAGAAAGCGATATGGCGGTCTAATCTGTTATCTGGCAGTGACACAAATTGAATTTCAACGAGGCGGTGGTCTAGGAGTAAGGGGTCAGATTTCTTTTCTAGGGTCCGGGGTTCAATCCTCGGTCCCAGCACAAATTTATCTGATTACCAAACTCTTCCTTCACCTCTGACAGGACGTGTATTAATCACAACTTGTGAATGTGGGGAATGCCAGGCCTTCACCGTGGTTCGGATTCCACGTTAAGCTGTAGGTCCTCCATTTCATTCACAATCGCCCTACCATTACACATTAGCCTAAGTGCGAATAACCCGTACGGGTGGTAAGACGTAATGATAATAATAATAATAATAATAATAGAGCAGAATAACGCTGAGCTTAAGTCATAATTTCGGACACAAATGCAAATGTCAACATTTTGATCTATGTTAGAAGGAGACAAAGGTGGAGTTAAGAAGATGCTAAAAGAATATTGACTTTTTTTTTTATGAAAAGATTGAATGTAAGAGAAAATCTATTAAATAAAAGATTTATGTTTTATGTATCAGGATGGTAGTCAGACTCAGTTTAAAATAAAGTTTTTTCAAGAAACTCGGAGTAAGATAAAACGTATTTCTTTTAGTAAATGTAAAAGTACACAGCTTTATACATGTTCTGAAACTTATGCACTTCCATATATGAATGCAAGCGTCCTTAAAAGAGAAACTGAATATAACGTTGTTGTCTATAGGTCAAGTCAAAATAGGGTTTCCAATCTTAATATAATTCACGTTTACTTAGGACTAAGAGAGTTTATCAGTTATACAAGCGAAACGAGAAGCATATGCTTAGTGATTAAAGAAAATGGAAATAAGTCATAAACATATTAGTTGTGTTTTCTGATAGCTTTTTTATTAAGATTTTTAAATGTAAAACTTATAATAATTAAGTTTTTCATGAAAAAGGCTTGTATAGAAAAATGTATAGATTAAATATTCCTTAAAAGGATATTTGTATTTAAAATATTAAACCTATTTTTAATCTAGCATGTACATGTAAAAAACAAAAACAATGGGGCGAAAGCGTAAGAGTTTCTTATACTTATAATAGAATGAGGCAAAGTATTTGAAGGAGATAAACAAGCAGCCTAGCAGGTCAAACTACTGCTTACCGAGCCATTATGGCAAGGGGCAGTAGCGCGCAGATTCGAATAGATTGGAAGAAGGGAGTTTCGAGAATGTGTGACTTGGAATGCAACCCCCATAGCGTCCACTCTAAATCTTCTCAGTACGCAACAACGTTAAAGCAATAGTTACGAAAAAATACAAACTGTATCTTAATTTTTTTTAAGGGCTTTGACCTATACTGGTTTTCAGATAAATACAAATGTGTTATAGTGTGATACTCGTACGGTAATAATGAATAAAAAGTGTATAGTTTTCATGAATGAAACACATTATTATATTATAAATGAAATTACAAAGGAGTTTGGGTAAAAATAGTTTCTCAACTAAGTCGATACACGGAAATGACAAAAAAGGTTATGTTAATAAGAACGTTGCGCCAATGAACGCCTCCATACCAAAAGGTCGTTAGCAAATGATCGTAAACCTTTGCAAGGAAGGCATTGTGGTTACAGTATAAGTTATGTGTTTCATCGCTAAAAAGGAAGTCTGTCAGCCGATTAATAATGTGTACTTCACCCTTACTCCCCCACTCCCCCCTCCAAAAGTCACCTAATAGGGTGGGAGGAGAGTTTTACATATGAAATGATTGTTTGAAATTTGTTTTCCAGGAAGACACCAGCAATTCTGGCGGAATGATATTTGACACGGAGTTAAAATAAATAAATTTTTTTATCCAAGGCTTTCCTTCTTGGTCTCTGTATGCATACAGTCCAATTTTCAATAGAAAGGGCCTTATCTGATAGCTAGAAAAGCCGCTAGATCTACTTTCACGTATACATACGTCAAATCATGTGATCCGCAGCTGTCCGATATGATAGATAGTAATCATACAAATTAGCACTAATTAAACAGTAACATGTTACTAGTTTTGGTTGCAAGAAAAAGTTGTGTGTTTTCTACAGGGCCCCACCTATGAAAATCGGACTGTACATATAATGGTTGCCCCAAAATTTCCAACTAATTATAATATCTTATCTTGAAATATATGAAAAATCTGGCGACGCGAGATATCACAAAACCAAATTATGCTTACAACTTTGTAACATGTATCTTAGCCGATATTTTTCAGAAACGGAACAATAGAGCTAAAAAAAATAAAAATAAACATTCCCATTTAATTGTATTTTGGGTAGTTAAAAAAAAATTATCTAATCCAGATTGAGTAACGTTAATATAGGCCTTAGTTTCTTGTATACATATAAATCCTCACAAAGAATTATTGTTGTAATTATTATTATTATCACCGCATCTTACCACCTATTCAGGCTGTAGGCGTAAATGATAATTACTCTAATGGGGTTGGAATGAGGAAGGAAGCATTTTAGAAGTAATCTACCTGGATTTGCGTGGAAAAATAGTGGGGAAACCATTTAGGGAAAACCATTTTCAGTTGACCTGACTGAGATTCTAACCCCGATATTCCAGTCATCAGCAGGCCAGTCTAACAATAGAGTGACGCCTTAGGCCATTCGGCCCCTTAAGGGGGTCTGACAATGTGAATTGATTAATTAATCCAATTTATCTAAAGTAAATGTAGATATCCAAACATTTTTTATGAAAACTCAGTGAATAAATTATGTATATTTTTTAAAATAAAAACAATCCCTTATAAGTTCATTAAATTGATTAGATAGAGGCTTTAGTGACGGTTCTGAAAACTCAGGTTGTATTATTATTTTAGTAACTATGTAAGGTTCGTATGTAAAGAATAATCACATTTGGAGGAAGACAACATTAACAAGTGAATAAAATCACGTTTATTGCATTTAAAAGAAGACATAGCATAAGCATATATACCTATATAACAGATGTTATACTTTTAGTAACTTTTGACAAATAGTCTATCACTTTGTTTATTAGTGCATATAACTGAATTTAAGAAACATTAATGCAAGCAAAATCATGGTAGTTCTCATATAAAAATAAAAGAACACAAACGTTTCGATTCCTTACAATGCCTAAAGAATAGGTTTATTTGTGATGGTGCTAATATAATTATTCAAGATTTTATACCCCTGGTAAGAAACTGTTTCAAAACCAAGGGATTATTTTTGTTATATTATTAAAAACATTTTTGTCATTTAAAATATCAATAGAAAATGGACTAGCTAAAAGGAGTATTACCTATAAGTAAAATGCTATAAATGAATTTCATTGAAATTTAAAGAAAATAAAGAGAATTGTGTTATCCAATGTATATTTTTGTTACCTCAGTAAAATTGAACTATATTAAATACTGGAGTGATGCATTTTAAGGTTATATAATAAAAAATATGATGCTACGTTGATTACAGAAGACGATTATATAGGGAAAGATTGATGGGAAGAGAGTAAGAGAAAGAAGAAAATTCGGAATGTTAAAATACTTAAAGAGAGGAAGAATATACTCTACAAAACTGAAGGAACACGATTAGAGGAGAGTACAGCTTCATTTATATCTGTCTACGGTCAAATTCACAATGATGATTATATTATAGTAACCATACTAATGCGACTGTCCAATCTATAAAACCTTTCATCGATTAATTAAAAGTAACATTAAAATAAGTGAAAATAAAATGTTTCTTCCTAAACGGGTCCTTTTGGCTAAAATTGTATGTAGCATTAAGTGTCCTGCCCAAAGTTAAGAAATGTTGTAAGTCATATACTAATAATTCAAATTATATGCCTTGACCTATATGTTTCGAGGATATAGATCACTGTTCCACAAAAGTACACGCCTCCGCATGTTTTTTTAAGGAACACTTCTTTACTCAGAGGTCGTAGCCTATTACGTCCTCGACTTTTCCTTTACAAGGATTTCTTCTTTGCTCCTCTCGCCCTGTTCCTTTTTGGAATGTTTCAAAAGTCTCTTTTATGATAATATCTCCTTAAGTAGTCTGAAGGCTTAAGACCTCTTTTAAACTGGTACCGGCATCAGATGGTTACGTGAATGGACACGAGGAAAAAACAAGTGAGGTAGGAATGGGGGAAGATCAGGCAGGCACTTAGTAGAACACATCAAACAAGAATTTTTTTTTTTTTTAATCACCCTATCTAGAGCCAGTAGTGGTTAACGACTGGTTAGTGACTTAAACTATTTGAGGCAGAATTAGGAGGCTGATTGAGGAAATGTATCAGCTTTCGATTGGAGAGAGGCTGTTGAACAACAATCTACCCCTTCCATCTCCATCATCATATTTTTATGCTTTAAGAGTTAAGGGCAGTATTTTGGTATTTATCAAAGCTTAACTTTTTTTGGTCAAAATAAATCAAATATTTATCCAGTGCAGATAGAGTTTAATTTTCTTCACGTGGTGACCTCAACAGTTGTTGAATATCTGTCAAGGGTGTCCTGGAATTTCATTATAACTTTTTCTCTTCATTTAAAAATTCATCTAATGCTGCTATGCTCAAGAAAAATGTTCAACAACTGTTGACATCACCATGTGAAGAAAATTTAACTCTGTTTCTATCGAAACAATATTTTATTTATTTTGAGAAAGAAAAGTTTCTTTTCTATAAAAACTGTAACAAGAAAAAAATGCCTTTTCTCGCGTAAACTTCCAACTCACCTTAAATAACAACATTCTAAGATCTTAAATAGGAACACTTACTTATATAGAGTTAAAGTAAAACTACAAAATCTTGGTGAACGGAGTTTATAAACGTGTTTTAAAAGTGTAAAAACACCGTTTGACACTTTTTTTACCCTCCGCTCCTTAGTACCATTCAGGCTATAATCGTAGGCCTACATAATAATTACGCTAATGGGATAGTTATAAGGAAGATAGAATTTATAAATGCTCTACCCGCATTTGCGTGAGCTATGGTGAGAAACCGTTTAAGAAAAAACACCCTCATCACACCCGACCGGAACACGGACCCCGAGCTTACCATCACCGGAAAACTAAACTACAGTATCCCCATGACTTATTTGGTGCTGACTGACAGCTGACAGCTTTGAAAAGTTACCAGACCAAATTATGTATCACTAAGCCGGACCATATGATCTGCAAACACATGCGTTTAGCAGCTGTCACTTCTAACAGTCAACATTTAGGTATGTACCTAAATATTGAATGTCAGCTGTGAGCTGTCAGTAAGCACCAAAGAAGCCACGGGGCTACTGTAGTAAAGCTTGATACTAAGACCAAGTGCCTACCGATGCGGGTAGGAAGTAGTTACAAGCTCAATAATCCCTAATAGTTGTCCTGATAGTGCCAACTTCAGCAGATAGATGGTGTCTTGTGGTAAGCATAACGAGCCCCCGGGAGTTAATCTTAGTTTTCTAGACCAGAGGCGCAGCTCTTTCATTAATGTAGCTACTCATTTGTCCTCATGTAGCTGAATTGACTCCGTTCCAAACTCATTAAGTCAGAGAAAATCTGGAAAAACCGGTGCTCGAACCTAAGACCTCTGGATCTGTACCAGGAATTCTGACAACTAGACCACAGAGGCGATCAAATAAATTGTTACAAAACCATTTTATTTTCTTTTACATACACCTTTATTTAACTATAAGCATCTTCAAATTGAAGTTATTTAATTGATTTTAGCGGAATTCTAGCCACCTGTAACAAATAACGATTATTATTTTCATCCCATGTAAAGTTAAATAGTTACTGCAATTCAGAAGAGAAGATTAACTTTACCATTTAATTTGATTAAATATCAATTTGAAACGGATTTCAAAACCGACAACGTACATGAAAATTGTTTTAACTTTTTTTTTAAATTACGTATATATCAATATCTTAACAATGTTTATATTAAGCAGACAAAATATGGTCTTTAAAAAACCCTTACTCTAAGTTCTTTATGTAAATTTAAACCTTTCGTTAAAAATATTTAAACTTTATATTATATGTAGCACTATTTGTAACTATTTTATAAAGTCAATTTTCCATATTTTATTATAAATAATATACTTAGTCAACAAATAATGAAAATTGTTCGTGGCGCGTCGACGTAAAATAACACCAACACGACTGCACGTCGACAAAGGTGTAAATCTCGTTTAATTATGTTCTCCGGTGACGGGCAGGTCGGGGATCGAATCCCATCTCGGTGTAACGTGGTAGTTTTCCCTAAACGGTTTCCAACTACCTTTCTACAAAACTTCTTGTACACTTGCTCTGAATTTTACCTTCCTCGTCCCTAGCCCATGCACGGACAGCACTGAAGAGTAAGTAGTAAGACGCGGTGTAATAAATCCATCAACACGCTATTATCACTATACAGGGTGTATATTAATTGGTGTCAAAATATTCTAGGTACGTATTCCCATCAACCAAAAATTAAGAAAAGTTTATGTAAACACGGACCTAGAAAAGTTTAGTTTCCGAGTTAGGAGGAATTTTATAGTTCAATTAATAAGCAATCCAACAGAAGAAGTAATGCAACTAAACGAAACAGAGTTTTCAAAAACAAAGCACAAGACAAAACATTTTGTTATAAAAATTGTTAAAAATAGTGTCATCCTGCTTCGATGAATCCTCTGAGCTTGTGTTCTATGGTTTTTCGTACTTTGCCGAGTACACCTGAGGCGTTAAGTATTTGCTCCCATTCATTTATGATACACTCTCTTAAAAACTCAACATTAGGCACAGGAGTTAGGTAACTAATGGGAGTCCACAGAGATAAAAACCCATCGAGGTTAAATATGGAGACCAAGCAGGCAATTCAATGGATCCCCCACGTCCAATCAATCTTTAAGGAAAACTCTAAAACTGAGCTTTTCTAGACCCATGTTTATTTAAACTTTTCTTAATGTTTGGTATATGGGAATATGCCCCCAGAATAGTTGACACCAATTATACACCCTGTATAGTTACTAAATAAACCTTCATTACAGGAGACCCCAACGTTTTAATAAAACAAGGCAATTGCGTACGTGCTTAAACAAATTGTACTAAGTAAAAAACATCGTGGTTCACGGGCGGATCAGTGACATTGGCGCCGCGAGTGGACAAGCAGTGACGGATCGTCTGTCACTGGGCCAACCAATATGGAGGAATCGATAAATCTCCCCACTTCTCCCAGGAGGATATAAGTTTACAGTGTTAGTCCCACCCAAGGTCCAATGCCGACAACTAGACCTGCAGGTCAACGTGCCTCTAGGCGCATGGGTGTAACTCTTTTATTATTTGGAGGGAGCAGAACGGACCCATCAACACTCTAAAGTTATTAAATAAATATAACTTTTGTACCAAGTGAATAATACGAATGATAAAATGGTAGACTAGACGATTAATATTCCCAGCTGCAGAACAAGCCGGGAATAATCTGCACTCCAATTTTCATAAGAGGACTTATTAGAAAATATAGACATATTTTTTGCGGCCAAAATTGATAAATTTTACATTTTATTTTATAGATATTGATAATATAGTCCCTATATCACTAAATGACCGCTAAGCTGCATTTGTCTTCTTCACTTGAATCCATCTTTTCACTCATGGTGCCGGCAACACGATGAAGTATAATGGCCGATGTGGAAACAACTAGCTTGTAGTCCAACTAGGACAGTTTGTTTCAACTATAGTATGATTTTGGTAAGAATAACAGTATTTGGTAGTTATTAAAATGTATTAAAACAGTTTTAATATATTCATACATAAAGTCATGTGATCTGCAGCTGTCACTTTTGATATCAACACCAAAAAAGTAATACTATTAATAGGCCTATAGTAAAATGTTAACATCATTTACCACAAAAATATGTTTGTACTTTCTAAAAGATGCTCAAAATGTCAATTCGTAAGAAAATAAAGATATATATATATATCGTTATTATATATATTATTTGAAGTTATATTTATATAAATTCAAACTGTTTAAATGCATATTTTTACCTGTAGGCATATGCCAACTTTGAGGTTTGTTTATTAAATTTGATACATAACTTAAATTATAGAAGTTATTAAGAGCGTTGTATCTGAGGATCTATATAATATGTATACGTTGCAAGACTTATTAAAATCATCAATTCGAAAACAGTTAAATTTAATAAATACGTAACGGAGACATAACTAAATACATTGTATACAAAAAAATAGCCACGCAAAAAATTCGAAATTAAACTCGATGAAAAGTGCTAAGAAATTAGTAAAAGACGTAGTGGCAGCTTTCCTCTTTTGGAACCGAACTTGCCCAGAATTAATCTTCGCGCTCTTTCTTCGTTCCCCACAGGGACTCTAAACAAAATTACCACCGGAGCTGAAAACTTACGATGAGACTCATTGTTGCCGAAGGAGTTATTACAGACGTCTGCTGCTTGGTTTCTTTTAAATTGAATTGTATAAAGAAAAAGTTCCACGAACGAAATGTCGACAGTATATTATGTACTTGCTGACGGAGGAGCGCACAAATTGTATTATAGCGAGATATATAAATGCATTCAGAGCTATATTCTGGTTCTACTAAATTAATTTTGATCATATTTCAAATCTAGTTTATAAGCTCAGGCTACTTAGAGAGCGTGAAGTGTGATTCTATTGTGTGTCATCCAAATTTGCAGAAGTGTAATAATAGTGCCATAGCTAGTAATAGACAGCGAATCAAATTTAAAGCCAAGAATACAAATGTTTACTGCAACCAGCAAGTTTCTTTCTATTAGGATTTTTTCTAAGCATCACGTCTTACTACCTGTTCAAGTTATATGCATGTGTACTAATTACGCTAATAAGTTAGGGGTAGAGTTAAATTTAGAGGAAGTGTTCCTGAATTTGCGTGAAAGCCCCATTCTCAGTACACCCGACCGGGATTAAAACCACTAACTCCCCGTCATCGGCAGTTTAGTCCAACACGAGAATGAAGCAATACACCATGTGCTTACTTAAGTAAATTTAAGTCAGTGTTCCTCAATTTTTTTTCCATTTGATCACTTGATAAGCGTTCAATGCATGTACGGATTATAACTATTTATCTTTAAATTTTGGTTCACGAATTTTTTTGAATAGTGATGTGGAGGTCAGGATTCCGGCCTGGTGTATTGAAGGTGGTTTTAATTAGACAGTTTTCCAATAAATTTCCTCCAAATTCCATCTCACCATCCGGAATCCCAGGCAAGTAATTCAATGCAATGGATTTATAAATATATATTAAAATTTTTCCATTAATTGTTGAAGAATACGAAGTGTGTATACAAGATCGAAATATCTTTAAAAAAAACCATGGCGTCAGTCCGCAATTGAGTCATACTAATGAGCAGCTGCCATCTGTTGGCGAAGATAGTGCAAACTTCTGCGGATGTAGTGTGTTGTATGATCAGCACAACGTACCCTCCAACCATTAATCTCAGTTTTCTAGACCGAAGTCACTCTTATTCTTTTTTTATTAAATTAGCTCTAAATTTTTTGTCCTCAAAAGGCTAAGTTGAGCCCGATCCAGACTCCCTGCTTCTAAGAAAATATGTAAATGCCGAGGGCTCAGCCCGGGAACCCTGGATCTATGACCAGGCACTCTAACTATTAGACCACATAACGATAAAAGGACATTTAGAATATTGGCTTTGTATAGTTTGGACTAGGATTTAAAAATAAAGGTGTAACGTTACCATCTTAGAAATAAGGTAATGACAAAAGTTGGGACCTGGAGCATTTCATGGAGCTATTTAAACATCGACCGAACTAGGCAGAATTTTACTTTAGTTTCTTCTTTAAAAAAAACATTAGCTCAAGGCGAACGGTCTAGACACTAGTCTACACAAACAGAAGGGAGGCGCTTGTTTAAGGGTAAATAAACACGAGAGGCTTTTATTCCAACTATTTGTGTTCAATTGGATCGAATGCGTCTGAAGCGAACACTGTTAAGCCACCAATCACCAAGGAGCTTTTTTTGTTTTCTTCAACGTGCACTACATTAGTTAATTTGGTTAAAGTTTTCCAATTTATCACAACAACCAATTTAACCATTCTCAAAATCAGGGATGGTTCCGTTCGGTTATTTGGTGCCCTGATTTCACCAATTATTAACTTAAGAACCAAAAGGGTTCCCCGATTCTCAGTTATATGAGTTTGTATTGGCTATATATACAAACATTGTTTGCCCCATGTACGGTCAATAAATAACCTCTTCAGTGACCAAATCATCTAAGACGTCACTCTCGTGGGGAGATGAGGGCTCGAATCCCATTCGGGTGTTCTGAGGTTGGCTTAACCTAAATATATCACCACTCTCCTTTCACGCAAATGTCGGGATATCACCTTTAAAACGCTTCTTTTGTCATTC
Organism: Timema shepardi; assembly: GCA_902151425.1. Classification (NCBI taxonomy): domain Eukaryota; kingdom Metazoa; phylum Arthropoda; class Insecta; order Phasmatodea; family Timematidae; genus Timema; species Timema shepardi. Next base: position 613,650 of record CABFVX010000011.1, on the reverse strand, counting down.
CTACCCCATTAGAGTAATACCAAATATATACGTATAGTCTAAACAGTTGGTAAGACGCGATGATTAAAACATATATATGATTACTGCCCGGATCGAGAATGTTGAAACTAGTCCTATTATAGAGAGATGAAGATAGATTGAGACAGTACTGTTTTAGCTTAGTGCATTCTATTTGTGAGGAATTTGGAACCAGGAACCGGTGAACTAATTATTAATGGTCATGCTCCTATTCTCGGTCACTTAAATAGTATTAGTGACTGGGTAGGGTAAGTGGTAAGACCCCTGGCTTTGAACCAAGAAGTCGGGGTTCAAAGCCTATCCGGTTACATTAAATCGTTTCCCCTCTTAATTTGGTTCTCATTTATTTCTCCAGAAGAATGATAGTGAATTTTCTTGAATTTCACCTTTGGTTAGGTTGTTACAAGCCAGCACACTATTATTTAAACTTAATAATAATCATCATAATATAACAAATTTGGTAACCCTACAGATTCAGTCATAATTTATTGCCGATACATACAAAGCACTTTACATGCACATTTCAACACCATTTTATTTCCAGTCATTTAAAAAAATATTTGTGTATTCACGAATACTAATCAATTTATATACATATCTCTTAGGTAATTAGTGGTCATATAACTGTGTTCTCATCGCACTGAGCCCAGAGAAAACCGAAAGTGCACACGCGGGAGAAACCTCATATCAAAAGCACACCTAGTCATTCTATCAAAAGTGCACATAGAAAAAACAACAACTGCATAACGTGGCAACATGGCGAACATGTTGTGCCCATAGTGATGGCAGCAATGAGCTATCAGAATGAGTGTAACTCTCCAAAATATAATCGGTAAACGGTGATAGCTTTTCATTATTGGTTATTAGGTTGGATTAGGTTAAGCTAATTCGATGTCGGTGTTGCCAATGGTGCGCTTTTGATGCCCCTTCCCCGTGCACTTCTGATATACTTCCAAACAGGTAAACAAATTCGGCCTGTGCGCTTTCAGAACGTCGCCACTGAATGATGCAGTGATACACAATCAGGGTGTCCAGCCAAACTTTATTTTTAAATTCTTTGACTTTCCAGGTTTTTCAGATCAATATTAAGTATATTACAAAAAATATTTGACCTGGTGATCTAGGGCTAAGGTGTCGGACTTCTGTGCTGGGTGTCCGGGGTTCAATCCTCGGTCCCGGCACAGATTTATCTGATTACCAAACCCTTCCTTCACCTCTGACAAGACATCTTGTGAATCTGAGGAATGCCAGGCCTCCACCGTGGTTCAGATCCCACGTTAAACTGTGGGTCCTCCATTTTCATCTCACAATCGCCCTACCATTACAAATTAGCGTAAGTGCGTATAACCCGAACGGGTGGTAAGACGCGGTGCTAATAATAATACAATTCTATTTAAGATCACAGATTAATATTGTGGTTTTTTTCTCCTAGATACATACACACTATGAAATGGTGTCACTCAATAAAGAGATCAAACGATTTCTGCCTTTTGGGAAATAAACTATTTTAAGTTAAAAATAGATTTAAGTAAAATCGTATTGAGCCATTAAAATATTACCTCAAGCAAAAACGATTTAAAATAGTTTTGAGGCAGTCATTCTTAGTACCCTCTACTTAAATTGTAGGCCTAGTCAAATTTCGCGCATGTGAATAACCATGACTCAACTTTGGCTAAAGACACGTGACATAAGGGTAGAAAGACACAAAACTCACGTGTTGACCTTAAGAATATTAGTCTGTTCAACAGGACAATGGTGTGAAAGTGATTCCAGGTAGTTATTAACTGGAATAAAAAGTGTTATTTTGACTATAGTGAATAAAAATATTAGGATTTTTATAGATAAAATGTAAAAATTCCAAAAATTTGATCAAATCCCCTGATTTTTCCCTGATCAAGCCAATTCCCTGACAAATCCCTGTTTTCCAGGTCGCTGGGCACCTTGCCAATACACACACATATGGCCCACTCCCCTCGTCCACCCTATATTATAACTACATGGACCGCATGCCCCACGGAATATGGACAGGGGGGAAGAGAATCGAGCAAAGTGGGAGGTAAAGGGAAAAATGTAGTTTCATGTCACTTTCATTGTCCCTACGGTTACATATTATAATCTTCTCTCTCCATCTTGCATAATTTTAAAGCCGCTGTGGTTTGGTTTATAGAGAAGAGAAGATTTCTCTAATCAACTGTTTCCTTTGTCCTTACGGGTTAAAATTCCTGTACCCTCTCAGAAAAATATTCACAACATTTATAAGTTTAAAATTAACTAGATTTATCAAATACTTTACTTTGTTTAAATAATAATATTTAGCACCGCGTCTTACTACCCGTTCGGGTTATACGCTCTTTGTTTAAAAAATATGTTCATTTCGTGTTATTTTTTAATTACCTTACAGCCGTGCAGGCGAGATTATTGTACGTACTCCATCCACCTTGTGAGGCATCAGTCGTACCTTGACTAATTCGACTATCACCATATTATAAATGTCACCACAGTGAAACTAAGTAAGGTGTGCTATAGTCCAATTAAAAAAAACTCACATTTATTTTGCGGTCAAAGTATTAATCATTAATAAGAAGAGGAAATAAAGCTCTAAATGGTTTATTAATTATTTTTAGCACCACGCCTTACTACCCATTTGGGTTACACGCTTATGTTATAATTATGATAGTGGTTTTAGGAATTAGGAAGGTTATGTTTAGAGGAAGTGTACACGTATTTGCGTGGAGGGAGAATGAAAACGTTTTGGACAAACCACACTCAATACACCCGATCGAGATTCGAACCTCGATATCCCCGTCTTCGGCAGTTTAGTATAATGCGAGAGTAGCGCCTTAGACGATGCAGCCACCAATGCGAGTTATAAATAGTTGCTAGCCTATTGCAGCGCAATATTTTGTTCCGCATCAAGTAGTCATATAGACGAAGATTAAAGAGGTGTGTTGGGAATATCAATGTTGAATTGTTTGAGTAATCTAGTAGAGGACAAAATAATGATGAATAAAGTGAAAAATAATCAGGCCTATACAATAAAATGGTAAACGTTGATGTTATAAAAGCTTAGTGCTTAATAAAACACTGTGCAAAATAAACCTTGATACAGTAGCATACATTTTAAGTAAATAAAAAATAAAATTTAAAACAATGAGATCATTACTTGTTTAACAAAACCTAAGAGTTCAATTATTATAATGAAGATTCAGTTAATTTTTAATGAAAAAATGCATAAATATTACCCTTTCTTATAAGGAATTAAAACGTTCGTATTATTTTAATATGAAGATAAAAGTGTTTTAAATAACATACTGTATAATCTAACAAATTCATAACTTTTCTCTGTTCCACGTACATGGCATATAAGATTTTTTTATGTTTCCTTGTAGTCCCCATTTAGTCCGTGTTATTGAAGTTTTAATGTATATTCTGTTGTTTTACAAGTCACTAAGGTTGGCAAATGTTGTTACATATACTTTAATTGATTCCTTTTTCATTCATTTGCCATCAGTATGACTAAGCGGATAGTCCGAATGGATAGTAAGACATATTGCGCACTTATACATATATATATTATTTATGTATATAATTATATGCAATATGTCTTACAATCCATTCGGACTATCCGCTTAGTCACACTGATGGCATATGGATGAAAAAGGTTTCAATTAAAGTAAATATAATTACATTTGCATGGAAGTAAAGTGAAAAATCATTTATAAACCTAGCTGGTATTTAAGCCCCACCCTAACCCAGGAAGGACGAGTTTGACGCCTTAATCCCATGTGCCCATCGATGCGCGTTCCCACGTCACATGCACTTCCTGAAAACAACAGCCCGGCCAATGTGCCTTGAGAAACGTCCTTGTGCCGTAATTAGCACCGGTTCATTCCCCATTCAACTCTCGTCCCCGCTGCCCCAGTGGTATATAGCACACGCACAGCAGTCCCACAGTGCTCCACTTTAGAGGAGCAAACAGCCTTCATCAGCCACGACCTCAATAACTCGTGATGTCCGCCTCTCGGATGTGTATCTAGCCCGTACATCACTTGTATACTGTTGTACTTTTACTATTATTATCATTATCATTATCATTATTATTATTATTATTATTATTATTAGCACCGCGTCTTACTACCCGTTCAGGTTGTACGCACTTACGCTAATTTTTAATGGTAGGGTGATTGTGAGATGAAATGGAGGACCTACAGTTTAACGTGGGATCCGAACCACGGTGGAGACCTGGCATTCCTCACATCCACAAGATGTTTTGTCAGAGGTGAAGGAAGGGTTTGGCAATCAGATAAATCTGTACCTATACCAAGGATCGAACCCCGTACCCTAAACCTAGAATTCCGAAACCTTACCCCTAGACCGTCAGGTCACCTGTTGTACTTGTACGCTATACATTGCATGCAACAAGTTCCAATGGTTCAATTTTCATAAGAAGGGTCTTTTAAGAATCACAAACATTTTGTTTTAAATTTTAGGTCAACATTGGTAATGTTTTACCTTATTATTGGAAATAAATTGAGCAGCGAAAGCAGCCATTAATAAGGGACACAGGACTAAAAATCGACTCTCAAAAATCATATATACTTTATTTTTAATTTACAAAAATCTAAATAAATTCACTCTCACACCTTTAGTTAAAACCTGAATTAAAATCTAGCATCATCCAGTATTGAATTAATATATATAGCTATGTTTTAGTCTTTAGTATGGCTTAAATATTCTTACTTTTTAAATCTTAGATATAAAAATGGTGATATTTACTACTAACTTTTTTTGTCTTGCCAATTAACTTCATATATGCATTGCCTTAAAAACCACTTAAAATGTTATGATTGTTTTAGATGTTTTACACCTATTACATATTTCTATTCAATCACACTTTTTCTAATCAATTAATAGCTGAATTGTATATTTCTAACTATTCTTATGTTATTGGTGTTATTTTATAGGTATTGCTAATATACATCCAAAGTGACAGCATAAGTAAACATTATTTAGACGGTAGAGTTCGTGAAAGTAGTCCACTTTGGTGGTCGAATGGTCTAAGGGAACATCCTCACAATAGATTGAACTGCGGATGACCGGGAGATTTAGATTCAAATCCCGATCGGGGGTAATGAGGTTCCTTTTTTTCCGAAATAATTTTACACTATCTCCACGCCAATTCGGGTATACTTCCTTTAAATTCAACCCTCCTCATTGGCGTAATTAGTATATATGCTTATAGCCCGAACGTGTAGTAAGACAAAGTGCTAAAAATATCTATATCTATACATGAAAATATATTTTTTTAGCTGTCAGAAAATGTCCTTTATATAATAATTAGACTGTACCTACAGTATTTGTATGTTTTTATCGGTTCATTATACACATTCTGCATTCTCTTTATGAAAACGTGGCGGTATATTTGAAACACATGACATCTATCTTTCAAATACTAAAGATATTTAGAAAAAAAACAAAACAATAACATTCTTTTTATCTCAGTAAAATATGGTCGCTATTTTAAATTTTTGTTTCTGTTTTGCCCCTTGACGCGGTGTTAAAAAAAAATCCCCTTCAAATTGTTCCGAGTGATGCAATGAACGCAAATCCTCCCCCTACCCCACTCGGTTCACTCGTCAAATGGCACAGAGCCAAGCCGGGCTAGCATTCCCCTCCTCCTTCGTCCCCCTCATCCTGTCTACCCTCCATGACGTATCTCAACATCCTTGGATGGAAGGACCATCCCTACGCACCACCAGATACATACTATACATACTACTCATATTCATAAAGGAACACATATATTTTTAGAACCACTTCTTACTACCCGTTCGTGTTATACGCTTATGTACTAATTACGCTAATGGGTTTAAGGGTTATGAAGGTTATATTAATAGGTAATATACTCGCTTTTTCTCTGAGGAAGAGTGGAAAATCGTTAAAAAAAAGTAATTAGCACCACGTCATACTACCCGTTTGGGTTATATGCTTAAGTACTAACTTAATTACTCTTAATGGCTTAGGAATCGGGAAGGTTGAATATAAAGGAAGTGAACCCGCAATTGCGTCGAGGAAGAGTGGAAAACAATTTAAGAAAAAAAAAACCCAGCTCACCCGACTGAGATTCGAACCTCGATCTCCCCATCCTCGGCAGTTTATCTCAACATGAAACTAGCGCGTCAGCTAACTACGCCACCGAGGTGGGTATTTTGTAAAAAAAAAACATCCCCAGTACAACCGACCAACATTCGAACCTTGATCTCCCCGTCATCGGCAGTCTAGTTTACTGCGAGAGTAACGCGTTTTCCAAAGTAATTAAGATAATAATTTCTTGCAGTATTGGTAATACTCCCTACTGGTTGTAATAAATTCAATGATTCGCCAAGAGTGTACATGCACGTGTTTATTTTCAAGCTCACAAGCCTCGGATTTGCCCCCTAATTCTCCTCGCTATCTTTCTCCCTAAGCCAGAGATTCTCAAACTCTTTAGAGAAAGGAGACCTTGAACCAGAAAAAATACAAGCTGGACCACTAAAAACATTGTTTACACTAATATAATCAACATTCAATTACGATAGTTAACTTTAACAAATATAAAAGTATACAAAAGACGGGAAATCTCACATGTTCTGAGTGCACCATTGGCAAATGTCTTATATTCATGTTTGAAAAATTTACTATCCTAATTAGTGATACTATTTTATAATGTGAAAAACAAATAACTCTATATATTATTTCTGTTGTCAACATCCCTCTTTCTCAACTAATACAAAGCCTACTACGATGAATAAGTTATCAGTGGATAGGTTTTTTTCACCGACTTCTGCGTTAAAACACATTGTTTGGTTAAAATTTAAGTTAAAAGAAAAATCTAATAATATTTTGTATCAATTACCGAAAATAAACTCTCTTTGCTATTTTTGTGTATACATTTCACTGAGTATTGAATTTCAAAAACCCAACAAAAAACTAAATATGGG
>CABFVX010000011.1:593527-606561 GCA_902151425.1 Timema shepardi | reverse complement strand
CGAAAGTTTCGTAAGGGTTTACTGGTATTATAAACTAGCCTTATAGAGCCTGAGATAACTTGTTTGAAAAACGCTGCTCTCAGCCACCTAATTAATCTTCTTCGCCTCTAACTAATAAAAACTAGACAGCGTTGTCGACTTTACGTGGAAAGCGATTTGCTCCTAAAAGTAGTGAGGGAAGTGGGGGTAAAACAGTTTCAGTATTAATATTATTATTGCTATCAATACTAATAATATGAACCGCTTCGGTGGTCTAATGGTCCAAGGCGTGACTTTTGAAGTAGAATGGACTGCCGTTGGCAAGGATAGCGGGGTTGGAATCACCTGAGTTTGTTTCTTATTGGGTTTTCTACTCTCCCTCCACGCAAAGGCGGGTACACTTCTTCTAACATTAACCTTCCTTATCCCTAACATATATATGTAATTGGTTAATATACGTATAGCCAGAACGGGTAGTAAGTATTCCAAAAAGTTTAAAAAATTATTAAACCCCGAAAAAAATTCAAAATGTCGTAACAACTTTAAAATCGGTGTAGGCTTTTCTTTGGAGGTCTCTTGTGGCTAAACGGTAAGACTTATAAAAAAAACTTTATAATTACATTAGTTTACTACATTCACTTGCAAAGAAAATACACCGGGGTTTTGGGGGCGGGGCCCCCAACGAGCAAAGCGAGTTTATTTTCTACAATGACACGGCTTTAATTGCGTGTAAAAAGTTTCTAATAAACTATTATGTATTATTAATACCTGCGGAGCGAGAGAGAAGAACTTGACAAGCAATTTAATTTAATAATTGATCTCGAGTATAAAGGTCGTGTTCCTTCAAGGCGAAGCGAGATTAGTGCTTCAAACAATTTCACACTCGTGATCACTGAGGTCGGATGCAGACTGCAAAGACTGTACGTCAGCCACACGATGGAATTACCAGCAAATGTGTTCTCCTACGGTTATTAACGACTCGTTTAACACAATACTGAGCTTAATATGTTGTTTACACACCACCTGTGGTAGAGCGGATAGAGGCGCTAGTCTCGTCTAGTACGGGGAAGTCTGGGTTATAAACCTGGCTCGGCGTACTTAGAGTAAGATTATGTTAGAAAGGACAGTAAATTACAGTCACAAACTTTAGTAAAACGACTTTCACGGATTCATATCTCAAGTAATGTGATTTTACATCTTTAACTTTTGAAAGATATTATCAACACCTATAAAATAACATTAATAGTCGAGTAAAATGATAGCAAGGTTGACCTCAAGAAAATATGTTTGTGTCTTCTTAAACTATTCTACCTGCTAGAAAATATGTGGATACACCAGATGGGATCACGTTTAAAAAAATGTTATACTTAATATTATGATAGGTATACGACATGCACATGTTTAATCAAATTATTATTACTATATCATCACGGACTTAGAAAAATAACTCAACTCTAAACCCCCACCTCCACCCCCACAGCATTAAGTAATCACTGTAAACAAATAGTAAAACTACATGTTATATATCCACAATATGGTATATGCACGTCTAAATATTTAATATCGCCCTAGAATTTATTTCGCCATGACTGAATTGAGAATGTGCATCTTTTGTTGTCAAATCACTGTGCAGAATATTCTCTTCCTCCCACAAATCAAAATCCATTTTGAATATAGTCACCTCTACTAGAGTTATATTTTTAAGTTATTGTTTTGTTGAACAAACGCCCTGCTCAAAATGCGGACAGTTTATAATAAAAAATAAAAAAGTTCACACGTATCACCGACCTAATTTACCAAAAGCACTAGCCCACCCCTCACTCTCTCACAAAAAAAAACTAAGCTCTTTAACATTACTCTAATAAAGAAAAAGGTTTATCCTCGTTACAATCTGACAATGTTCATGCCTATTTTTTCTTTTAAATATCGCCTTTAGGTTTGTAGTCACGTGACAACGTGTCTTAAAATTACCCTTCACAGGAATGTTTTATCTAAAAAAAGATAGGGAGAAAAAAGTAGCTCTTTAAAATACACAATGAAATGTTTATAAGTGTTCTTAGAGTTGGATATAATATTGGAAGAACTGATCTGAAACCTCAAAATGTCACTGCATCCACTCGCATCGTAAATATGTTTTGTCAATTTACACAGCTTGTAAAAAAAAAGTGGCAAAACATATTCGCCAGGAGTATGAATTTAGCAATGATATTAGTAACTTTTAAACTGTCCCGAAAGGCCCAAACTACCGTAAATGAACGTAACCATCTGGATATTTCATTTTTACTATTTCATATCAAGAGAAAGTAATGGGATTGAGGAAAAAATCATCTTCAAAGCTATAATATGAAAAATGAGAAAATGTGTGCGATTGTGTCGTACCATTTATTGTGTCTGTCTCTCACGTAAAAATGTTTTACAAACGAGATCTTCTAATAGTTTGTGTTTTCTTCACAAATTAAAATGGCAAAAGACGAAACGAGAGTGAGTGATGACGTCATATTTTGTAGGGCTTGTTCCTAAGTTATAAAAACACATTTTTTTATTTTGGTGGCCAGTTATAGGATACAAGTGTCAACATAATACCGTTTAATTTACTATTTCATGCGCTCTAATATCTCTTGTTGCCACAACCACGATATGAAAACTTTAAGTCTTATTATTTTTTGATATTCTACTAAGTTACTAAAAAGCCAATCATACAAATATCTTTAAGGAAGTATTAATAAGAAAATAATTATTATTTCCATATTAGCGACTTTCAACGAATGTTAACAATAAACGTCTTTTGATAGCTATCAGTTACCATCACCCTAGTGGCTAATCGTCTGTAACTGTCCCTTTGAACAGGACAATAAATTTCTCCTTGTGACTATACGACTATAAGGCGAGGGAATAAAGGGTGTGGCAATGCGGGGGGCGAAATAAATACAAGTCGAACTGGTTTTATCTACCTCTTCTGCGTGACAAGATGTCTAGGAATTTGTTCGGTACGGGTGTTCGACCATGCGACTAGCCAATACAACCAATTTAAATTGTGTACAGCTACCTCTCTTAGCCGTTTATCATAAAATCGTTTGTAAATTCCTCTTTACACTCCGTTTCACTATTCATCATGTCGCTCGCAAACTCATTTTTACAATACGTTTTATTATTCGCCCGAAGTCTAACTCAGTGATTATTTGAAGTCAAACGTAAATGGATACATTTTCCGAGTGATGGTGTTTTATCTCAATATTTTCACTTTTAAAGTTTCTCCTAAAGTCACATGATTACTATTAATAACGTGAAATAATATTCAACCAGTGTTAAAATAATTCAAAGCAAAAGTATTCAAACTTGCCAATATTGCGTAAAAATTAAAAAGTTTTATTTATTACAATTAGGATGGGGTGGAAGGGGACGCGATAAAAGGGCATTGTTTTGCAGTTTTATATCAAGTTATTTGTTTTGTCAAAAGAAATCAAATATTGCTCCAGTAGAAACCTGGAATTTAATTTTCTTCGCGTGGTGACATCAACGGTAATTGAATATCTGTCAAGGGTGCCCTAGAATTTATATGACAATATTTTCGCTTCATTTAAAAAGTTAATTTAATACTGTTATGCTCATGACAGATATTCAATAACTGTTGATATCACTATGTGAAAAACTAAACTCTATGTTTCTACTGGAGCAATATTCTATCTATTTTAGCCAACAAAATTATTTTCTATAAAAATTGCAGAAACTATTACCATTTCTCGCGTCGTTTACACTCCCACCTTAACAACACGTTTATTTATGGCTCTATTTGAGGGATATGGATGTGGAAGGTAGTTTAGAGGAAATGCACACGCATTAGCATGAACATGGGGAAATCCTATGAGGAAAAACCACTCGAATCGCATCAGGTCTAGATTCAAAATTATACCTTCCTGTTAATGATAATACAGTATAATTTCGAGAAGACATCTTAAACAATAAGACTACAGGTGCAAGTGAGGAAATCGTAAAGTTCCTATTATAGTTTTAAGTTGGGTTTTTAAAATATATTCATATATTCATTCGCATAGCTATTTGGATAAACAAACTTTCTTAATCTTGATGGTGACAAAACTGTCCAAAGAATTTGACTCGCTTTACACGTGGTCACCGTTAGCAAGGTCGGGGTTGAAATCCTGGCCAGGTAAACAGCGAGTGTGCTTCTCTACTAGTAATTTTGCCTTCTTATTTTCACAGAAATGCTGGTAGTTTCTTTAAATTTCACTCTCTTCGTCGTGTGTTAGGATGGAAGCGACCACAAACGGACAGTTTGAGCTGTGGAAATAGATAATACCTATTTCCTTACCACGACTCTCTTAGCCATGCCATATAAATTGAATGGAGAAGGTACACCTAATATAGCCTACATTCATTTCAAGAACTAAATAACTAACTATAAATAATTAAATATGTAACGCATTATTCAATCAAACATTAAGGTATAATCTGATTTTAGTAGGAAAAAGGTGACCTGGTGGTCTAGGGGTAAGGTGTCAGACTTCTGTGCTGGCGGCCGGGGTTCAATCCTTGGTCCCGGCACAGATTTATTCCTTCCTTCACCTCTGACAAGACATCTTGTGAATGTGGGGAATGCCAGGCTTCCACCGTGGTTCGGATTCCACGTTAAACTGTAGGCCCTCCATTTCTTCTCACAATCACCCTACCATTACACATTAGCGTAAGGGCGTATAAACCGAACGGGTAGTAAGACGCGGTGCTAATAATAATAGTAGGAAAAACAGTAGAAATTAGTCACTAAAACAATTTTAATATATTCATACATCAAACGATATTATTGGCAGCTATCGTTTTGATAGATATTACCAATACCTATAAAATAGCATAAATAATATGGTAGAATATTATCAATCCGGCTTAGTTTTTTGTTCCAGTGCTTATATAATGCACCTATACCTTGATTTTCTTACGAATGGACAATTGGAGCACCCTTTAAAAATACACTTTTATAGCAGTCAATATTGATAGCATTGTACTATTATTGGTGTTATCATATCGGTATTGATGTCTATATTGAAAGTGTACAGCTGCAAATAACATGTCCAGACGTGAAAGTAGATCCAGTAACTCTTATAGCTCTCACCCGCCTCGGTGGCGTAGTTGGCTAACGCACTTGTCGTGTTAAGCTCGACTGCTGAGGATGGAGAGATCGAGGTTCGAATCTCGGTCGGGTGAACTGGGGGTGGTTTTTCCTAAATGGTTTTCCATGAAAATGCGGGTTCGCTTCTTCTAATTCAACCTGCCCAATTCCTAATCCATTAGAGTAATTAGTACTTAAAGCGTATAACCCGAACGGCTAGTAAGACGCGGTGCAAAACATATTATTATTATAGCTCTTAGATAATGTCCATTCGCTAGAAAATGGGGCTCTAGATGGCATGTTGCGGAGCAGGACGGGTTATTTACATACATAAAGATATAAACCAGTTCTTTGCATCGTTTGCTGCCCTACACTTGCCGTGACCTTGACAAGAAAAAAAACACAAACACAGAAGCTAGGTGTTCGTCAAGAACTCTGAGAATGGCAAGTACTTCAACTTTTAAATTTAAACTCATAGACTATAGAAGCCTGGCATTCCAAAAGAAAAAAAAAACCTTACTGAATTGAGTCAGACAGGGTTTAGTAAAGTCGGAGTAGAAATTATTTTATGTAGGCTTAAACCTTTAGAACTATGCATATGTAAGATTAATATAGTGACACACATCGGCGGGCACGCGGAATGAATGTCATGCTCATCTAGTCTGGTTTGCCGCTGACAGGGAGGCCAAGAAAGAAATCCGGCCGGGCGTATCGAGAGTGTTTTTTTACCATACATAGCTTCCTACTATATCTATAAACAAATGCTGGTACATTTACTATAAATTCTAGCTTCCTCATCCCTACTAAATAAAGTGTTATTTAATGCGTATTACCCAGACGGATAGTAAGATTCGGAGCAAAAGATAGGACATGTTATGATAATTACTCTAATGGGAGAGGAAGGAATCATTTTAGAGGTAGCCTTCTTTACCCGCATTTGCGTGGAAGAAAAGTGGGGAACCATTAAGGAAAAACCGTCCTCAGTAGACTTGACCGGGATTCGTACCTCGATCTCCCTGTCGTCATCAGGCCAGTCTAGCACGAGTGTGACGCCTTATACCAGGGATGTGCAAACTTTCTTACGGGAGGGCCAATTGAAAAAAACCTCTTGTTTTAGCGATCTAACGACTTAAGTCATTTATTTTTCTACAACATTAATTAAAAAAATAATAGAACCACACATAGTAGACTGACATTAATAGGTTTAAATACAATGTTGATGCAAAACGTTCATAAATACTTTAGTGGTTTAGTATGTTTTTAGTTAGTGGTTCAGAAAATGTATATGACGGGGTGTAAAGTGAAACTGTGAATACGCTTCCAGTATTTTTGTCATGATCCGGGTTAAACCATGATGAGGAGATTCTCATCAGCAAGTCTATTTCCAGGATAACTTTTCCTAAGTTCTATGGATTAAAACACTTACTCGCATGAATATGAGGATGCAAACGTTGCCATTTGGGGAGGGGGGGGGNGGGGGGGGGGGGGGGGGATGATTTACAAAGTTTAAAAATGTTGAGGGTCAGAGTGACTACATAATGGAACACAACATTTTTTAATTATTTATTCCACGGGCCGGATTGAACACATCTGTTGGCCGTATTTGGTATTTGGGCTGTATTTTGGCCATTCCTGCCTAAGACCATTCGGCCACTGAAACCATTGTTAATAAAGGCTTAATCCAAGGTGTGCTAAAAATAGAGGAAATGCAACCTAGTTAGCGTGTAGAGGTGATAGGAAAACCACAATATAGATAAACAAATCAGTACACCCTGCCAATAAACCACAGTTATAGAACATATATGCAGCCCACCCTCACCCCTCAAGATTTGAACCTCATTTTTCCCTTCACAGGCAATCCAGTCTATTGAGAGCATAAAGCCTTAGACCACGTGGCCACCAGTATAGACTACTTTGACAAAGCGACCATTCTGACCAGACACATGTATATTAAGAAGTTGTAAAGTGGGCATTTTGGAAGTGACAAAAGAGTCATCACTTTTCTTATCATATAAAGTTTTAATAATGTACAATATTTATCAATAACGCATGAAACAATCTCACAAAAAAAATATTAGATATCACTAATTTTATCAATTTTATATTTATATAAATTAAAAAAAGAAGATGGAGAAGTTGTTGGAAAATGTGCACATATTCGACACATCCTCAATTCACAAAAAGTAACAATACACCAAATCTTGAAGTGATATTTTCTCCCGGTATCAGGAATATCAAGCAATAACTAAAACAAATAAGTAGAGGAAAATACACATGGGTCAGAATAGAGGGCAGTGTCTTTATACGAGCCTGTGAAGGTGAGAGATTACGTCATGGTGGTCGGCGAGGAGGGGAAGTTAGGGGAACGAGAAGATATGAAAAGGTGACACTGGATATTGGTTGACTAGGCCACACTTTATACTTGAAGGACGGATCACTAAAAAACATCAAACCCTTTGGTAAACTCCATCATTCATTTAATCAGGAACGTTTTTAGTTTGAGGAAGTAAAGTGTGGAGTTTTTGCTGCAATTATATATATGGTTATCAGAGGGATAGGAGGGTAGTTATGTATTTTTAATATTGGGTGTAACTTTTTTAGCACCACGTCTTACTAACCGTTCGGGTTATACGATTATGTACTGATTACACTAATGGGTTAGAGATGTGGAAGTTTTAATTGAGAGGAAGTGCACACGCATTTGCATGGAGGAAGAGTGGAAACACATTTAGTAAAAATCCTCGGTGCGGCTGACGGGAATCGAGCATCGATCTTCCCGTATTCGGTAGTCTAGTCTAACACGAGAGTAGCACGTTAAAACACGCGGCCACCGAGGGGATATGTTGTATCTTAAGAAGCCATCCCACCCCTCGGATAACACATAAATATAGTTTTGGTAAGAAATACAACTCGAACCAGAAGTCAAATCATGGTGTGATTTTCTGTATTATACTTTTAAAAACAGTGAAATTGAGAACAGCGAAACCGTTTTACCATATTTTTTTAAATAACGATACACAAAATTTAAAAATAATTATTTTAAGACGAGGGAAAAAAAATTGTGGAATTTTAAATTTGGAACAAATAAACAACACTTTTCGGTAAACTATCCTTAATTTTAGGGCAAAATAAAACAAAAAGGCCTGAGGTATTACCTTATAACATCTAAATATCAAGTTTGAACAAATTCCATAAAATGGTTTCGGATCTGTAGACAGTGACAAACACACAAACAGAATTGTAAAATCAACTTTATTGGGTTTTAAACACACATATAAAACATAATGATTTATCATAATCTCGAAATCGAAAGTTTTCACGATTAAAATATTTTCTCTTGATATGAAAAAGTTAAAACCGAAAACACATGATTTTTTATAAAGTGTTTGTAATAACGCGTACAAATATGTTTATATTTATGAAACAATGTTTGTATTATGAGACCTACAAGTAAACGGTTAAGTACTTTTTAAACTTAAAAACACATAAGTATTTCCATTTTTTCCACCTTTTCCGTGTAATGTTCGATTTTTCGAGATGGGTCAGCTCGAACTAATGGAACTTCTCTATGTAAAAGTGCGTTTTCATTGGATGATATGCAACCCGCATAGGTAGCCGAGCTGTCTGAGGAGCTAGACTTCCCCCTTCCCCAATTGCGCTTGGTCGTTGCTTACGAGGATGTTGGAGTTGAATGAAAAGTTTTCACATACCTATGTGGTTTTTCTTGTGGTTTTATTCACCCTCGCCCCATTACCTACAACAATTGCCCCCCCTCCCCCTAAAAACACCATACCAAACCCGATTATAACGCGAAGAAGAATATTTGAAAAATAGGACTCGTCTACATGATAATACTTTACCCAGATATTTCAGGCACCATCCGGGGTGAAACCAAACTCCCAAAGGAATTTAATCAGCCGCTATCGGCTAGTCAACCATAAAAACTGTTCCAAAAATAAAAGTGACAGAATAATTCGAAGAGAAAGGGAGAGTCTACAATTTGACAGTTTGACAATGAGTTCCACCTTATCTCAGTACGTATATCATAAGAGTTGACAAGAAGTGAGACAGTAAAGGGGTTGACATGTTTCCTTTGGAACAAACACATACCTAACAAACCCAGTGTGCTCACGCTTACGACAAGAAAAAATACGTTAACAGTCGTAAAGAGAGTGGCTGCACTGTCAAGCGTGGGCTCAAAAAGCGGACCAAAATACCTTCACAATCCACAAAGGAACGGGCGTCACTAATAATGGGGGCCAAAAACTTCGGCATCTTCCATCGCTATCCTTTTTAACGAGAGGGTTCATCGTTTCGACTCAAGGAGACGTCGTCTGGTAAACTGCCACTGTCAGCTGCGTGGGTGGGTTGTTACGAACAAAGTATGGGGCGGGGCCTTGCGTAACAAGCAAATATTTGCGACTGAACGAGAGGTAGAGACGTAGAGGACTTGACAGTGACCTTAGAGGGGTGTGGGGCTCAATCTGACTAGCATGCGCGCTAGGCGCGTTTCCCCCTTCTCTTAACCCAAAATGGTTTTACCATACTCTCATCTGGGCAACGTTGGTACACTATCTTAAACATTCAGTGCTCCTAACTCCTTTCTTTAGGGCCCGGTTCTATCACCCATTGTTTTTTTTAATCACCTTTTCTTACTACTGGTTCAGGTTATACGCATAAATGATAATTACTCTAATGAGGTAGGGATGAGGGATACATTTTAAAGGTAATCTACCCACATTTGCGTGAAAGGAAAGTGGGAAATGATTTAGGAAAAAATCCCCCAGTAGACCTGAACGAGACTTGAACTACGATCTCCCCGTCTAACACGAGCGTGATTGACGCCTTAGACCAATCGGCCACTGAAATGGTCTCGTAACCGAGAGATTTTACTATCCTAATAATGTACTGTGATGAACACTGGGTTTATATCTCACCATTATGTAACCTCCTCCAATCACCAGCAACCTCATCCCTTTTATAACCTTGTGTTTGAACACCTTCAATTTCTTCTCGTCGTGTAAGGTAAGAGGCTATGCTTCACACCCAAAGAGAACAATAAGTGAGACTATTGTTTTGTATATTATGAGTTTTACATTCCTTACTGACCGAGGAATAGAGTATAGTAAGATTATATAACTATTTATCAACAAACGACACGCTCCAGCAGCACGACAAGATCAGCACAGAGCGCAGGATTGGCTTCTACAGGACACCCCACGCCCTCATTATTCGACGGCGAGTCTTCCCGAGGAGGAAGTCATCCGATATAATGTCTTGCACCGTTACGGCCCACACACCCACTGAATAATTATCGCCGGCCATGTGTGACCTTGGGGACAGTCAAGTGGGCCACAAGGCAACTGGGGCATATCTCGCGTGCCTCGTCTCGGGATCCACCACACCAGGGCAAGCTTGGGAGAATGAATTTTCTTCTCTCCCTTGGGAGGCAGGGATTTAATCTTGAGCGATCTGGGATTTATATGTTCAACTAAAGTACATTTTACAGTGATTTTGATAAATAAATTCTCGCGAATAGTCAGTACCATAAGGTAAAATCTCTAAAACTGAAGAAAAAAGTTGTATTAGATATGCAAAAGGGAATCATATTTGCTGACAATTTTGATAGTTATAAAACAAAGGGCGTTTAGTAATAACAGCCAAGGAGTTAAACTGGAACCAGAACCGTTAACAGGAATTAACAATTATTTTTAATGAAACAGAACTAGAACCCTATAAATAAATTGCCTAAAAACCATGATTAAAATTGCAATCATTATCTATTTGGGTTAATAAAAGTTATTTTCTGTTCTTAAATTATTTTGTATAATTGCTTTTCTATCTCTTTTTTTTTAACTTAATTTGATTTTGAAACTCTGTGTTTCTTTTCACAGGATGTTTTGGCAAAGTCGGATGTATCCTTTTGTATATTTTTTATGCATAGTTAACTTTTAATTTGTTGTAAATTATTTTTTAAATATTTTCATATTTACCAATTTGATAATGGTAGTACGTTATAGCTATTAAATACAAAACTAAAACAAAAGGAACCACAACACCATATATATTTCATTTTGAATCCGTGGTAATAGCAAACACATTAAAATGACAAGATAAATTCATAATGCCAAGTTTCAAATCAAAATAGGCTACATTATTTGATTTGACGAACTTTCTAAATAAATGGATAAACCATTATTTATTTATCACCCGATTTATGAATTAAACTAATCAAATATCCTAATACCGCATACATAGCCCTATTGCTAAGAAATTGTAATTGAAATATGGGGCCAAGATATTATACAAATATGTTATTTTGTGCTATTCCTGGTGTCAAACACAAGTTCTCTTGCTGTTTAGTCAGCCTCCTTATACACTTAACCACCTTTCTATCACTCCCTTCCTTCCCCGTCTTACCATTCGTTCGGATTGTGCGACTTTAACTAAATGAATGGCTTACAGAAGAGGAAGGTAGAATTTAGATCAAATGTAGCTGCATTTGCTTGGAGGAAAAGTAGGAAACCCTTCCGGAAAAATAACACTCAGCCGAACTTCATACCCCGAACTCCCTGTCACTGGTAAATTAGACTAGATGAAATGTATGCATTTTAAGGTCGTATTCATAATCTAGATTTCGGATGTCAACCAATCACCCATTCGACCTGAAATGCTCTGGCTCTGGCCATAAGGAAGGAGCTTTAAAACCGTACTGTGCGACTGTTGCCCGACTAAGAATATCCAAATCGACAGAATCGCCAATCTTAGGTCATCTTAGAAAGAGCTGATTTATTGTTTGAGTACCGAGTCACTGTCGTGACTCTTAACCTCGTGTATGATTAATTATTTACCTATGAAGTGAAACCGATTAGATGAATTGTAAGAATTACAAGTATGAATTACCCGGCTAAGGTGACGCTGAGCTTTAAAAGGTTTGTGGTCACCCTAATGTAAGCTCACCATTCAACCCTATCCCGAAACTCCTCCATCCAATATCTAACTCAGTGGTTTCCAACAGGGGTGGGAGGGAGAGGGGGAGAGAGGATAGAGGTGAATGCATATCTGGGGGAAGGGGGGCGTGGACTAATTCGGAAATAAAGTTAAAACTCAGCTAATAACTGAAGATATTTTTTTTATTTCAATGTATTTTCCAAAGTAATGAAATTAAATATCAAACCCAATTGGTCAATATTCAAGAACTGATGAAATACAACTTAGTTTTCAGTATTCTTTACCAAATTTTCTGCCAGTAAAAAATAAAGAAATTACTAGAAAGCAATTATTTTAAAGTTTGTTATAGCTTTACCCAAAAATAAGAGTGGTAAGGGATGGGGGGAGGGGGAGCGTAAATTTAATGATCTATCAAAGGAGGCGTCAAGTGAAAGATGTTGGGAACCACTACTCTAGCCTGTCAACCAAACTAAGGCAAACTATTAGGAACGCTTTGTATCGGAAAAATACACATCAATATTTGTGTGTTGTGCTAGTCCTACAATTTAAAATGTTCATAATTTCACGGAACTTGGAAAGAAAATGTTTTGAGAAACACCGTTGTTAGTACAAACCTCTATAAAACCACCCAAACAAGTTGTTCTCCTGATCATTCGGCCAAGGGGTTGGCATACACAGACCGACACATGTTCCCGGCCACAACGCGACCCAAAATCCACGTCGGCAGCTTCTCTTTGAAGCGAGCCTTTTAATTAATGGTATTGGCACTGTAACAAGTAGAGAGTATGCCAACCAGACGGTACTATAATACATACTAGAGCATGGTTCATATCTTCTTTATTAAATACATATCGAATTTGAGAATTGAACATGAACAATCCTTTTTTTAATAGGTTGACGCTTTTTCATTCATCTCCTTAGAGGATCTCATCTTAAGGCAAATTAATATGTAAGCCTCTGCACTCCCCCCCCCCCCCAAAAAAAA
>CABFVX010000011.1:547486-592076 GCA_902151425.1 Timema shepardi | reverse complement strand
CCCCCCCCCCCCACGTTACAATATGAAAAAAAAGCAACTTGAGTAAATAAAACTAGATGTGTGATTTTGTTTTCAACATTTAAAAAAATATTTTGTGAGCACCACATCTTAATATCCGTTCAGGCTATACGCCTATGTAGGCCTATTATCATTAGGCTAATGGGCTCGGTATTAGGAAGATTGAATTTCGATTAAGTGTAACTGTATTTGCGTGGAGAGAGAATGGAGAAACTATTTAGGAAAAAACACTTTCAGTACACCCAAACGGGTATAAACCCAGATCTTCTTGTCAATGCCAGTCAAGTGACGCCTTTGACTGTGCGGCCACAGAAGTTGGTTCAAATATTGTTCTTACTCGACAAAAACATGCCTACTCTAAAACGTGTTGACGTGCCAAATTTTATTTTTCATTTCTTTTTATATTTACTTTTTGAAAGTAGACTTTTGACGAACGCAATAACTTACTTTGAAGCGTCAAAACCTAAACAAGGTTCGGATAGTAAGCACGTACATTATTTTAACAGATTTATTTAAAAAGGTATATCGAACGCACTTATCACGTCATCGCCCAACGTACATAACTAGCCCTTCCAAGAATCACAACGGAAAAGATGTCCCTTTAAATACTTCACAGAGTAAATATTATAATATTTCGAGGACATAAAACGAATAAATATAAATGTTTGATCTATATAACCTACTTTAAGTAAAAAATAATTGTAGGCTATATCAGGATTTATTATAAAAAAAATTGTCTCCGAATAAATTTGGATGGTGGCCAAATTAAATAATATCCTCTCACCACTAGAGATTACCGCCAAATGAAATACTCTAACCATTACAAAATAAAAAGTTGCTTCGTAATATGAGGTAAATAAAAATTAATATATTGGCCAGATATAAAATTAAACCATAAAATGTAGAGCACATTTCAAACCAAATGGTAAATGAGAGTATTTTGTGCAAGAAGTTGAAACATTATTTTCGATTATATCTTTCATAATCTATGCATAGTGAATAGTGTACGATGCATAAAGTTTATGCATGGCGTTGAGCAAAGCCAGCCCTTGAACATGAGACGTATCGGCCAATAAAAATTCATGAAAGTGCCCCAGCCCCAATGATGGGAAATATTCTGCCTTTAGGCCAAATTTGGAATTTCGAATATTTTATCAATTATATATTTTCATTGTGAAAACCATACATTCTCCAACGTCATGTATTTTAATATAATCAAATAAAAAATCTTTATTTTTAAGTCATGGCCGATTTATTTATCTATGATTGGCGCACTACCATATTTTTCAAAGAATAAAACCCTTATGTACAAGATATGTGTGTGTGGCCTTATGGAGAACACGTAACGTGACATACAGCCTTCTAAAGCCAAAAGTTTCCCCACCCCTCGCCAATTAAAATTCAGTATACTCAGATGACTGAAAATATAGTTTGTTCGGGTTTGAAATTTCTTGCTTTAACCCATATACCTAAGTGTTTGTTATTAAAGCATTTTCTTTAATTCAGTGGCAATGATTAAGATTGTAATATAAATTAAAATAAAGAGAAAATATTGAATTTGTGATCCTAGTATTGAGAAGTATGTATACTATAATCTTTATGACAATAACAACAAACCAAATTTGATTTAATAGAAGAGCGCCCATCTTATGGTCGACTTTCCGGGATATTATATTTCGATAACAAGATATCCCGATGTGTGTTAAATAAAATGATAAGGTTTCATTTATAAAAAGTTGGATTTTGGTGTCAAAAGTTTGTAAATAAAATATTTTTTTCGGCTAAAAGTGGCAACAAATTAACTCCTACTTAAGTGCTAGAGTGACTAAAATTGTTGCTAAAATTAATATTTAAAAAAATTCAATACTTGCCTTATGGTAACAATATAATGACCTTTGGTTAAGGGTAATACATTTTATAGACTAAGAACTTTTATTGGTTAGAGGAATATTAAGAAGAAAATTGTATTAGCTGGTGCTATTTTTTCCTTGTAAATCTCAAGAAAAAAAATATCAAAGAACGACGACTTTTGGTAATGAATGAAGAACATATGTATAATTATGATGTAGTTGACGCTCATTAAAATCAATAAATTTAACCACTATTCCCAAATAAAATGTAAATATTAGTTAATTTGGGGAAAAGATTCATTTTTTATATACTAAGCTTATGTATATTATATTAGAAAATGACACAAAAACACGTTTTACGATATTTCTGGGTCTCTAACTATAACTGTCGAACTAGAAACCGAATCAGTGTTCTGTTTTCTGCACACATCACAAATAGAGATGGGCAATTTTTTTTTTTATAATTTTTAACTTGGTTGTAATTTTGTAATATGGTAAAATGGTTTCACTCGCCCCTATTTCACCGCCCCCTTAAAGAAGACTACTCTTTACCACACTACACAATTATATGCTTTGTTTCAGAAGAGGGCTATTAGTTACCCAAGTTTCGCGTTATTTTTGGGTGAGATGGGCTCATAAATCATTTTGTTTTGTGTATTAATATGTTTAATTAACAAAATATTCAAATTCCTTGAGATACGATTGTGTTGGTCTGTGTTTTTCCCCCTACGTTGGGAATAGATAGATCCAATAACACTGTGTTTATTAAGCAAACGTTAAATATCATAATGATAGTAATTATCGAGAAGCAAAGATTCGGGTCCAAACAAAACATTTCATTTGCACCTTCATAGCCGAACAAAGACCGCCAACACATACACGATCTGATCAAATATTTGAAACTGTGGAATCACAGTAGGCAGTTACAAAAGTTACAGCCACCACTTTCATAAATGCATACGTCAAATCGGACATAGGCATCACTAGCTCCTAAATTGGGGAAGGGAAGCATGACCGAACGAACCTAGTACCACTTTAAATTATAAAATACAAATAATTTTGTACGAATTTAATAACATGAATGACAGAATTAATTATATAAATAAGATAACTTAGTAACTACATTACTAAGGGGGGCGTGATCACCCTCCTCCCTCCACTAAAGACACCCGTGAAATTAATGGTTCTCCAGATGTCACCTTTGACCAATACTATCAATATCAATACAAAGATAATAATTACATCAAGTCAATTTTGAAAGAAAAAAAAGTGTTTTTTAATTAATATTTTCAAACTAACTTCCTAGTGCGATTCGGTAGTTGATGGAAATGTTGACAACACTTACCACATAGTTGCATTATTGTATGACAGTTAAGTGACCTTAAAAATGTGTTATTTTGTTATCGATCCAGCGTGTAAGTAGGTTAAATAAGCAATTCCATCCTTCCTTGCAAAGTAAATACAAGTCAGATAATGGTCGCGACGAGTGAGTAGTCTTATCTAAAAGATTACTCACGATTAAAAATGAAACCAGATCGTTTTATTGTTGCAACAAATAAATAACGTAATTGGGGCAGAGGATTAAAAAAATGAGGCGAGGGGAAAAAAACTGAAAGTGTTCACTCCACGCAATTATAATTTTTATTATTTTCAGCGCTACACGTTCTATTACACGTTCGGGAAGCTATCAGCTTACATTAAATAAACAAATATGGGGCACATTTTCTCTTAAAACACTTTCTGTTTGTTAAGCTTAAGTAAACATAATGATTTTTTTTTCCAAACAAGAGAAGGGGCAGGCCGCTTGACTAGTGTGACGTTTATTTGGTAGCACCCATTCATTCGTAAATGCATTCATCACACTAATGTCTTAAGAATTAAGAAGGTTGATTTTGAGGAAGTACACCCGCATTTGCGTGGGTGAAAGGGGGAGAGAGAATGGAAACATAATTTATGGAAAGTTACTCTCAGTGCACCCGACCGAGATTTGAACCCCGATATGCCCAAAATCGTCAGTCCAGTCTATTGCGAGAGTTATGCCTTACAAAACCAGTTGTGTCA
This sequence comes from Timema shepardi, assembly GCA_902151425.1. Classification (NCBI taxonomy): domain Eukaryota; kingdom Metazoa; phylum Arthropoda; class Insecta; order Phasmatodea; family Timematidae; genus Timema; species Timema shepardi. The sequence continues at coordinate 588,147 of CABFVX010000011.1, read as the reverse complement.
AAGTTGCGGCCCAGTCCTTGGTCTTTTAGGATAAACCAACACACATTTCGGCCCGATTTTTCTTAGCAGCATTGTAGAAATACACCATTTAGAAATGTTAAACTTGGCCGTAAGTCAAACTATATCCTATCTGCAGTCGGAGAGGTGGTAAGTGACAGCTAACAGAAGGTTCTTTATTGCAAACATTTATTATAGTGTTCCGTGATCTAGTAGTCAAAATGCCTAGCTATGTATCCGGAGGTACCGGGTATAATCCATGTAGCTTACATATTTCCTGTAAAGCAATGGGTCTAACCGGGGTCAACTCAGCCTCGTGAGAACAAATGAGAAGTTATACTCTGAGTAAAAAGTAGCAGTTCCGGTCTAGAAAACTGGAATTACCGATCCGAAGGTTGGTTGTGCTGACTATATGACACCCTTTATCCGCAGAAGTTAGCACTGTCTGCTGCCACTCATTCAGTATGCTTTCACCGCGGGCCTACGCTATGGAGTTTTTTTTATTGAAAAAAAGTACTAAGTTGCAATTAATTTTTACTTAAAATGCGGCCCTCTCAATATTTTTATTTTTCAACTTCGCCCTTGATATCAAACGAATTTGACATTCCTGCCTTAGATCATTCGACCAACGAAGCGAAGCGATTTGGTTGACTTAAAAATTTGATTCAGCTCGAACCAGACATGCAATATAGTTTTGTTTTATTTGTTTGTTAACTATAAGAAAGTGGATGTAGCTTGAAAACATAATCTGATCAAATGTTAATGACACCTTGTTGGGTCTCAACTTTAATAATAATTATATTACTTTTGGGTGTCTGATGTTGGTTACATAATATAGTAATTGGCACGTGGTCACTGAATTATTTGCGTTGATGCTTTAATAAAACAAGCAGACACCGTTTAATATATATACTGTTCATTATAACTGACAATAGCTTAGCTCTCTGTACAGTAACCCCATGGCTTCTTTGGTGCTGACTGACAGGCTGACAGCTGACAGTCAACATTTAGATATATACCTAAATTTTGACTGTCTGAAGTGACCGCTGCTAAACACATGTTTTTGCAGATCATATGGTTCGGCGTAGAGATACATAATTTGGTCTGGTAACTTTTCAAAGCCGTCAGATGTCAGCTGTGAGCTGTCACTCAACACCAAAGAAGCCACGGGGCTACTGTATGTAGCCAAGAACTTGACGTTATTATGAGAGACTCTATCCAACACGTCTGCACCCTTGCCGTCCTTTTCTTCGAGTGTCTTCAAGCCGCACCCAGCGATCAACCAGTCCCACGGCTTTTTCTACCTAGTTACAATTCTACCAATCATAATCCTCAAAACAGCTTAGATTTTTGTTATGTGGCCATTAAAAAAAGTCTGCATTTGTTCATGGAAGGTTACTATATCCTTCACTTATTTACTCCCAAAATTGCGGACAATTGCGTAAAACGATGTTTCCCTGATTTTACGTTTTAACAAATATTTTTAGTAATTATTAACATCTAAATGTAAGATTCTAAATGGTGTAGAGTTATGTTTGAATTTTTCAAATTAGTTGCAGAGTAGTCCATATTTTGAAGACGCAATCACAATTGAAATAATGGGTGAGAGATGAACGTTGTTATTCATGTATTTTCACCCATTCATGCCTCGTTCCCTTTTCTCCAGATTACTTCGGATTTGACACGAGGCTTTACTGTATTCCGCAGTTACTAGCGAGTAGAGGCGATAGAGCGGGCGAAAGCCTGTCGACCGTAAAAGGCCCAACAAGTGAGGGATGGAAAATAAGAGTGAATGAAGTAAGGTGTGGCAACGTGGAACAACAGGTCACACACACACTTTCTCCGTTCCAAGATCAGAGACCGGTCCACGGGCTCGATCGAGGTAGTCATGAGAACACGAGTTTCTACTACAACAGTTTGGGTGGAGGCCAATTGAAGGGAGGCAATTAATATGAGAGTGTAGGGAAAACGAGTTAAGGCCAGTGTGTTTGCAGTTTTCATAGCAATTTTTTATTTTTTTACCAAAATAAATAAAGTTTTTCTCCAGTAGAAACAAAGAGTTCTATCTTATTCACGTGATGATATCAACAATTTTTGGATATCTGACATTATGAGCATAGCAGCATTAGATGAACATCTTCATTCATTTTCATTAAATTCAAGAACACTCTTGACAGATATTAAAGAATTGTAGGTCAACAAGTGAAGAAAATTTAAACTATGTTTCTACTGGAAAATCATTTGATTTATTTTAACCAAAAATTGTTTTTAATACAAGAACTGCAAAATTACTCTGCTCTTAGCTCGTGTTATATACATTCCCACCTTAATGTTTTATTTTAGCACCACGTCTTACTACCAGTCCGTGTTGTAAGCATATGTACTAATTATACTAATGTGTTTAGGGATGAAGAAGGTTTAATTTAAAGGAATTCCAGTCGCATAGGCGTGAAGGGAGCGTGGAAAAGCATTGAGTAAAAACCACCCTCAATACACCCCCCACCCTCCGGCATTCAAACCCCGATCTTCCCGTCATTGTCAATCCTGTTTGTGATAGTGACGACCTAGACCATTCGACCCCCGAAGCGGTTCATCATTTAATTCACTTTATGCTAGTTTGTTCGTTCTAATAATCCGAAACTAGTCAGCAGAACTACCTGCGTTTCTCGGGACTAACAGGTTTATTCAGGTGGGAAAATGTAATCAGTCTGGTGGTATTTATTTACTGGTGTATAAACAAATTTGGAATACTTTTTTTAATGGTTGTATTTTTCTTAGGGTGATAAACCTTCCCCTTAACTTCCCTTAAAATCGTATTAAATTTGGTGAACACATTTTAAGTCATTTCGGAACAAATCAACTATTTTTTTTAATTAGCTGCTTCAGTTAAAGTAGACGGGTGACCTGGCGGTCTAGGGGTAAGGTGTCAGACTTCTGTGCTGGCGGCCGGGGTTCAATCCCCGGTCCCGGCACATATTTATCTGATTATCAAACCCTTCCTTCACCTCTGACAAGACATCTTGTGAATGTGGGGAATGCCAGGCCTCCACCGTGGTTCGGATTCCACGTTAAACTGTAGGTCCTTCATTTCATCTCACAATCACCCTATAATTACACATTAGCGTAAGTGCGTATAACCCGAATGGGTAGTAAGACGCGGTGCCAATAATAATAATAATAATAATAATAATAGTTAAAGTAGACTAACATCCACGTGTGTGTGTGTGTGTGTGTGAGAGAGAGAGAGAGAAGGGACTGAAGAGGGGTAAAGGGAGTAGCTATATACTTACTACAAACAATACTTTAGCCTTTATCTTAATTTATTCTTATCAAACTTTAATTTTAGTGGGTCAACATCCGAGGAAATTAAATAGAGGGATTTGATGTAAAAACCTATTTATTATTCACGCTCTAGTTGCTAAATAAAATATTGGCATAACTTTATAAAAATAAAAAGAATTATTAATGAATCTTGACACGAATAATTTGTTTCTGCTTAGAGACATAACAATTGTGAGATATAGTTCATTTATCTTTACAAATAATTCTTTCTATGCAAAATGATTGGAGAGAGAAATACTGGGAAAATGTAAATAAAACAATAATTACCCAAATTAATACCTTTTAAATTAAAGATAGAGAGTTTCATGTCACTGCATTTGAAGAGTTAATTATGTTGTTTTCTCCCAGAGCTAAACACAAATGTAGCATTTAACCCCTTCTTTTTTACTGTTGTTTAAATATAAAGGCAAAGACTTTGTTGTTCGAAACATTAAAAGAGAAAACTAAAGCACAAAAATAAACATAATAAAACAACAGGAAGGATTTGTAGAATGGAGAACTTTTAATAGTCTGCGGGTAATAAAATGTAAAATGAGAACCGGCACACACATGCGCAAGACATTTGTTAAGCCTGCTTTTCCACCAACACTCCCCTTTGCAAAAACAAAACCCTAACCTAACCTAAGGTTTTCTATGTTCATCCCAGACAGCCTTGAATACCGCATATCCGCTGTATTTTTTATAAGTATTTTCTTGTTTCGTTCACATATCACAGTTTAGTCTTATTTTTCCACGCACCGAATTCTCAACGCCACATTAGTGGACCGGCGTAAATTTAGCACTGGGTCAAAATAGGTCAAACGGAGAAGATTTCTTTGGGGATTTGGTGGCAAAACGCCCAAAGTGACAAAATAAACAGACAGCGTGTGTGGAATGCACAAAGCCATGAACCGTAAGGAAATTAGTATAGTCGGATCGCCATAGTAAAAAATCTCTTAAGACACCCAACATTCACAAAGAATCAACTCTCGGATATAGCTAGCATTATGATAGTATTTCGGAAACCAGTACGACCAAGACTTTGAATTTATAAAAACCCGAAATTCTCTGAAAATTAGGCAAAATTATTGAGCTAAATGTAATCTCTGTACTGGAATATTTAAACTATTTTTTTCTTAAGATACAAACAACAATAGATGACTTACAAACTAACTAATAATTATTGAAAATAATGACCAGCATGTTTTAATTAATTAGTGAACTTATCTATCAACACAACCAGAATAGAATTTGGGTATTTAAATTTATGGTGGGCCACCTATTATCTTCAGCCCAAAAACTGAACTTTGTTAAAAGTGTGCTCAAAATGTGAATCATCGTTGCCATGACCTCTGACTCCCTTTAGGATTAAGTCCTATGTTATAAAGAGAGGGGAGGGGCTGACAAACACGACGTCACAAATATTTATTTAATTTTATTTTACTTGTGAATAATGTCTATGTGCCTGCCAAAAAAACCTAACGAAGGAAAGAGAAAAAATATAAAAAAGAGAGACGATTGATGAGATGACATCCTTTCTCCGTAGCATTTGTCGTCCATTCTTGCTTGTGCCACGCCACGACTATTGACTTGCGTGGGAATAGAAACCTTGACCGTGAAATGAGCTGTATTTTTATAAACATCAGTATCTTACTCTCTGCCCATTCTTGGCGACTTTGGTGCCATATCCCCCTTTGCAGCTTTAAGTGTCATAGCCATACCTCCTAGTGACTTTGGTGTACTCCCCACCCACCTCATTGCGATTTTGGTGTCGTATTCCCATGAATGACTTTTATGTCATATCCCCCTCATTATCTTTGAGGCCACATCCCCTTTTGCAATTTTAGTGTCTTATACCCCTCAATGCCTTTGATGCCACATCCCCTTTTGCGATGTTGGTGTCTTATACCCCTCAATGCCTTTGATGCCACATCCCCTTTTGTGAATTTGGTGTCTTATACCCCTCATTACCGTTGATGCCATTTCCTCTTTCCGATTGTGGTGTCATATTATATTGTATTGTTTTCTTGACAAATAAATAATAGTATAAAGAAAGCATATAGCCTCCTCTGATAGTCTATTATTTGCTTATTGCTTCTGGAGAGAATAGAGAAAAATAATCATTTCAAAACTTGAAAACACATTTGGACGAAGATAATATTTTACAGTTAGTTCTTGACAACGCTGTTCAATTATTGTTACAGGAAGAAAGAAGGCGAGGTGCTTCTTCTGTGATAACTTTTTATTAAAACGCCACAAGAATAATTGTAGAAACAACCTAATCACACAATGTGTTTATTATAAAATCCACAAATTGTTTACTCAACCTGTCCTCACACTACAAAACAATTTTTCAAGGAATCGTAACATAACTAAATAAATTTACATAATACGAAAATTGACTTCAAATAAAAATATTTTCTGTTGATTAATTTTAAAATGTATGTTCTATTTTAAATTAATACCACAAGGCATTATAATAATAATAACATTATAACTGTTAAGTGATAAGTTTTTAAACTGTAATTAGATATATGCTTGACTATTGTGTCAATCATAATTTATGTTGAATGCATTACACTGTTCGACACCTTAGCTCAGTCGGTGGTCTGTCTATCTACTGTGCTAAGGGTTCCAGTTCGATTCCTAGCATGGCTGAAAAAAATTGTAATCGGTGATATGTGGGTTCCCTCTTTCACAGTGATGAATTAACAACCTAGGGTTGGGTGTTGTATCTGTTCTAGATTTAAGTTAGTTTATAAGTCGTGTACTGATACAATCAGTCGGTTCAAAAAGTGCACGTTAAATACCTCACATAAATTAATAAATTGAAAATAAATTAATATCATAGCTTGAAGACACCGCCTACTAGAAGGAAAATACTCTCGCACAGAAACTTCCTATGGGATTACTGTTCTGAATCGTCAAAAACCACTAAAACAATCCTTTATTATTTTAAATAAAATTTGTTGCTACTCTATAAATAATTGAGTTACTTGTTTAGGATATGTTTCTTCTAAATAACCCCGTAACTAGGATTTATAACTGTGAAATTACATTAAAAATAATAAAAGGCTGATCTCTTAAGGATTAATTTAGTTATAAAACTTAAAAGGCAAGGTTTTAAATCCGATAGTTGAGTGCTGGTAACTTTTACCAATATTTTGGCATAAATTACATTTTGAAATGGCAACCACTTCCTCAAAACCGCAGAATTTCTGGACGTCTGTAACGCGTCTCAAGTGTTCCGGTAGATGACCCCTTTAAAAGTTGTTTTAAACTATAAACTAAACTTTTATTTAGGTCAAAATTGTTGCACGCAATCATCGTCTCGTCGTTGATTGCTTGCGGTCTTCGACCTGTCGGATATATCAAGCGTACAGTTAAGACGAGGAAGAAAATATTTTGTTTCAGGAATATACTTGAGAAGATAAGGTACAGTCAAGATAATTAAGTAATACATCAAAGCTAAACGTGCGACAGACCACAGATGGGGTTAGGAGGGGGATTTCAATTTAATTACTTTCAGGGCTCAGCCGAATCGCGAAAACAGTTTAATCATGGCGCGAACTTCCCCGGGCAGTGAAAGCAACAGGACAGGTTTTAACGAAGTGTGGCTGGCTCTGTTCAGCGTAGGAATTGTTCTCTGAAAGGCCTTTTTCCCTACCAGAAATCTATTATATAGTAGGATATTGGTAGGGAAAAAGACCTTTCAGAGAGTAAGTCCTACCGTGAATGGAATATACCTGTCTGTGTATGCCCTTCGTTCTCTTCCCGGACACTTCACAAACCTAGACAGAGAGAATGTTCGAGACGCTACTGGGTTTGTTGCAGGGACGTCAGTGTTATTTCTAGCATCGCGATGCTTATATCGTGGCTTGTAACACTTTTTTTTCTGTACCGCGTCAAGGAGCTTCAGTCCGAACAAACTATCCCGAGAAACTTTTTAGGCTTTTTCTTTAACGATTCCTTTCTCTTTCCTTAGAAAATACTATTTCCGAGTCTTTAGGTTGATATGGGTCGAGTTTTATTGGTTAATTCAGGCTCACTTTTAACATCTTAGTGTAACGTAACTTTTCCGTCAGATAAGTAAAACTTTGCGCATGCGCAGAGTCAATAAAACATCTAAACATTTTAATTGTTGAACTATCTGACGGATAGAGCTATCATATTTACATGTTTTAAATGTAACTGTAGATATTTACTGTAGGTCAAGCATACGTAAAAATGTATCAGCATGTAATAAGGATTATAAAATTTAATAGAAAATCACTTAAGAATGGAGTTCTACGAACTAAACATCTCGATAGTTAATAAAACACCTACTCGCCTCGGTGGCGTAGTTATCTAACGCACTAGTTTCATGCTAATCTAGACTGCTGAGGACGGGGAGATCGAGGTTCGAATCTCACTCGGGTGAACTGGGGTGGTTTTTCCTAAATGGGTATCCACTCTCCGTCCACGCAAATGTGGGTTCATTTCCTCTATATTCAACCTTTCCAATTCTTAGCCCACTAGAGTAATTAGTACTTAAACGTACAACCCGAACGGGTATTAAGACGTGGTGCTAAATAGAAAATAAAATAAAACACTTAATCCGCTTAGGTGGCCGCATGGTCTAACGCGCCACTCTCGTGTTAAACTAAACTGCCGAAGACGGGTAAACCGGGGTTCGATACCGTTTGGGTGCACTGAGGGTTGGTTTCCCTAGAAGAGTTTTCACTTGTTCTCCAATCAAATGAAGGTGCACTTTTTCTATGTTAAGCCTTCCCAATCCCCAACACATTAGTGTAATTAGTATATAGGCGTATAATCTGAATGGAGTACTACGCAGTGGAAAAAAATACTTCATTTTATTAAGTTGCAGGGAATACAATTTGAGTTCGAGAATGTATAATTTATAAACGATGAAAGATAATTGACAGAAATACGAAGAAAAGTCAGCACCGAACCCCTCAAAAGGCCACATGCGGCCTCGTGGCCACAGGTTCTCCACCCCTGGCTAGCCACTAGTCTAGAGCATGCCCGGATTATCAGTAACTTCCAGTTAAATTATTTCACGTGCCTATGGAAATTTTGAACTGGAGTAGGGACTATTGGAGAATTTCATCATCATTAATTTTTATTAATTTTAAATGCAGTAATTATATATTATTATGGTTACTGTAAATAAATATTACAGAGACATGAACCAGAATATTGTGGTTTTATTATGTAAACACGGGTTTATCTGTAGCAAAATAGTTAGAAGCATTTTCAGCAAATCTTTTCATAACACTTCAGATTTGTTATAACAAATTATACCCTCCCAGAATAATTTGGAAGTAATGATAACCGTATATGTGACTATCCATACACCATCATCTTGCACATCACTTTGGTCACACGCGCTATAGGTACATCAGTCCAGTGCATCCGCATCCACTAGATGAGAAGATCATTACAACCATAAATCACATATGTAGGGCTACCCCCAATGCACCAGGTCAAGATTCGAACCTCGACCATCCCCATCACCAGTAAGCTATTATGGTACGAGCCTGAATCCTAGACCACGGGTGCAGGTGCAATATATATTACAGAGTAGGCGCTTATGATTGCTCTATATCTAATATCGGATACGCCTTTCAGGTGGAAGTGTATAGAATATGAATTAAAGTAAGTGTTTTTGCAATTTCTAAGGCAAACCCTTTTTTATCCAAAATAAATAAAATATTTCTCCAGTAGAACATATAGTTTAATTTTCTTCCTACAGTGACTTCAACAGTTGTTGAATGTATGTCAACGGTGTCCTGGGATTTAATGACAACTTTTTCTCTTAATTTAAAAAGTTTCTCATCTAATGCAGCCATGCTCATGATATATATCCAACTGTTGATATCACCATGTGAAGCAAATTAAACTCTGTGTTTCTACTGGAGGAATATTTTATTGATTTTGATCCTCCAAAAAAAGTTGTGTTATAAAAATTTCAAAAAACACTGACATATCCTCACCTTAACAGCTTGTATGTGTCATAACAATGTGAAATAAAAAAGCACCCAGCCTAGTGGACAGATCAACCCCCAACCGCGTGACCGGAGACTCGGCTGACAAGGCAGAGCCGCGTCCCTTAGCAGTTGGCAGAATCCAACACCGCGGTTTCCGGTGATAAAGAGGCAATATTACAACCGTGGCAATAATTGATATTGTAATTAGATATAGACACATATTTCCTGGGAGACGTCTTTCAAATGAGATTTTGTGCCTACTGGCCATGCAGAATGTGCAAAGCTTTCACACCTTGACCAGCATTTCTTCCTTTTTTCTTTGCGGATTCACAGGATAGGCATGACTTGGCGAGTTAAACTGATTCGCACGTGCAAAGTGTTTGTGAATAAAAGACAGCTCGTCTTGGCCACAGTAGAAATGTCATAGGAGGAACCTTATTATTTATTAAAATAGATTAAGTAGTATTGGATGTGATTTAAATAATGTAAATACACATAATAGAATTTGTATTGCATTTTGCACCAACACATTTGGGGATACAATTCTTTTTTGTCACCGTGTTTTACTACCTGTTATACACATAAATGATAATTACTCTAATGGGGTAAGAATGACGAAGGAAGCAGTTTAGAGGTAATATACCCGCATTTACGTGGGGAAGTAGAATGGGAATAAAAATCCACAGCAATAGTTCTGGCCGGGATTCGAATCCCGATCGACCATTGAAGCTGGGAGTACAAAGTTGAAGAAAAATTATATTTAGGGGTACAAGAACAACAAGATTAATATCACTGATCTAGAGCATATCAAAAAGTGTAAAGCAGAACACAATGACAGAAGTTAACAATTATTATCTTAAAGTTGTTCAAATTGACACCATTTCTTTCAAATAACAACCGTGAAACACAAGGTTCGGGGTATTTAACAGGGGCGAAGGTGGGCTGGGAACCCCGGGCAGGTTACCACCATTTCCCTCACAAGGTGGATGACGGTATACTTCATTCACGGGATGAGTTTACCTCTGAAAGGTCTTTTTTCTTACCGATATCCTACTATATAATAGATTTCTGGTAGGGAAAAAAGTCCTTTTCCAGGTAAACTCCTACCGTGAACGAACAATACCCATTCCAGCATTCTCTTACATAAAAAGTGCCCAATTCACCATCAACCTAAAACACTCCCAATTGATATAGTAAGTTAGTAACGCATTGATTTGGGAAATAAGGCTAATTAATGGGGATACAATTATAGTTGAGCTGTTAGGGAGATTGATACTGACCTGGGAAGACGGGGTTTGATCCTCAATTGGATGCACTAGAGGGGCCGGTTTTATTCTCTCTGTGGTTTTCTGTACTCTATTCTGGTGAATTTCCCTAATATTCCCAATCATTATCCTGTAATTTTGGGCTGGTTAGCATGAATTCCTTATACCCAACACTGGCACTGGGACGTACTATAAAAGAGTCACGACTCGAAGGACAAAGAGAGCGTGATCGAGATCCAGACTGACGTTGTAGAGAAGAAACTTTGAGCAAGACTTTTAAAACAAGATAAGAAAAAATACTGAAATAGCGCTTTCTCTCCCATTCGAGCGCTAAAAATATAATTCCTGGGTGTGCGCGACATTAGGGAGGAAAAACGTTGCCGGAAAATATATTCATTCTAAGATTTATAGTAGCCAACATTATGGAAAACACTTTATCACCTTAAGGTCGTTCTAACCACCGTTATAACAATTAAATTACCAGATAGCCAGTTTAACCAACGCTACTGCATGGACTGTATCAACTGGACGTTTTAACCAACATTATAATAACTATATACTCGGAAAGTCAGGTTTGCCAACGTTATCGCCAACACTATTTCAACTCGATGACGTTTTCAACAACATTATAATACCTGAATTTTAAACCACATTATAATAACAGTGTTTGGAACAACAAAATGATAATAACGTTTTAAACAACATTATGATAACAGAGTTTTTTTTAGAAACTCATTATGAAACCAATATCCCCTGTTAAACATCTTAGCCAACGTTAACGCATAAACTATATCAAGTGAAGGCCGTTTTAACCACCATTAAATCAACGATTACCTGAAAGTTAGTTTAGCCAACTTCATCGCTAAAACTATATCAAAGAGATGCGGTTTTAACCAAGATATTAATAACTGTATCCTCTGATAGCCAGGTTAATCATATGCTATCGCAAAATTATAACATATAAACTTCGTTTCAGCTGATATGACCCATCTTGAGCACTGGACCAACTTATAAGACTTTTTAAGTCATTATTCGTGAAAAACGCCATATTATTTTGATCAACAAGCCAGTGTTGGTATAGACATCACCTTGTGTAATACCCGACCGATCCACGCGGAGCACTGGTAGGCTACTCTTCCCCCTCGAGTCTTTCAGTGACCCAGACAGTATGACTGGAGAGTATCAGGCCAACGGGGCTGTGGTTCAAACACAGCCTCGGGCATCACATTGGAACGTGACAACGGTGTTCGATGAAGCCGAGGAAGTGAGGCTTGTGTTACCACCTCTAGCGTCTCCCGCGGACAAAGTGATTGTGATTAGTGCGAGTTTCGTACACTCTAGCTTTAGAATTGTAACATCAGTTGGGGCTCACAGCATTTGTCTAAATCGGAACAAGTGATCAAACAACACTCGATGGAGAGGCGGGGGAAGGGTATGGTGGGCGTGGGAAGTGAGGGTGAAATGAGCTAATACCTCGAATATATTCTTCAAAATCTTTTAGAGCAGCGTTTTTCAACAATGTGCAGCGGGGATTTTGGAGGAAGATTTAAAAATCAAAGCGAAAAAAACTGAGGAATAAAAATTAAATATTTTTAAATCCACTATCCAAGTTATTTTTAATAATAACCAATTATTAGAATTTTAGGTACAGAGATTTTAAACACAATCTTGATACTCATTTTTTAATTGATAAAATCGCTTCTTAAAAAAGTTATGGTGTGCCTTGACCAATTTAGCATTTTATTCAGTGTGACACCAGTTTAAAAAAAAAAAAAGAGTTGAAAACCGACGTTTTCGAATGATGAGGTTCAAACTGCTCTAATCATTACATTTATTTATTTGTTTCAATTGAAACGTAACAAACGTATACAAGTACCCATAAAACATGTTATCTTCTGTTTTTATACAGTGTTTAAGGACGCGTCGGTTGGCACGTGGGCAAAGGCGTCTACGTCATCTGGTCTGACTTGCCAGTGAAGGGGATGTCAGGGTTCATAATCCCAGCCAAGAATACAAGGGGATTTCAGATAAATGTTTTTTCCATTTTACTTATATGCAAATGCCAGTAACATTCCTCTAAATTTACATTTATCATACTTACCTTATTAGTAATTACATGCGTATAGCTTTGACGGGTAGTAAGACGCGGTGCCCAAAAAACAAACACTCACGTCCAAGGGTTATTAGAAAGTATGGGACGCTCGAATCCTTGAATCCCATGGTATTGCAGATAATCTAGATCCATAAAAGTCTCAAAAAGAAAAGTTATAGAATACAATTATTATAATGAGGAACTTAACATGAAAGACGTGTATTAATCACAACTTGTGAATGTGTGGGATGCCAGGCCTCCACCGTGGTTCGGATTCCACGTTAAACTGTAGGTTTTCCATTTCATCTCACAATCACCCTACCATTACACACTATGCGTAAGTGCGTATAACCCGAACGGGTAGTAAGACGCGGTGCTAATAATAATAATAATAATAATAATAATAATAATAATAACTTAACATGAAATAACAATTTTAAGAATTTAGTAAGAATGGATTGTGTAGTAGTAAGAATAAATAGAACACAAATGACAAAATTGTATAATTAACAAAAAAAAGTATTCTCTTTGTTGTTTTAAGACGTATTATATATATGACAAACAAAAGAGCATTTGTCAGTGGCAGCAAGCCTTAAACAACTTTTGTTAATTTAAATTTTTAATATTTTCACTTTAACCAAAATTGTACGATTAGGAATTCAAAAGAAAATTTAAGATTTGGATTCGAAATTAGGACTATAGAAATATAGGATTCGACCTATCTCTAGCTATTAGTGAGATTAGATTAGTACTAACGTTTTTAAGCAACATAAATAATTTAAAATAATAGTGTGTAATATACACGGCTAATACATTTCTATTCCATTTACAGCAATTTTCAGCTGTTTTACCTATAATTAGAGCCATAAACTTGAATCAAAAAAATGTGTATTATATTATAACACTTTTATAGAATTAAAAAAATAAAATTGATAAACAAACAATACATTTGTCTCGAAGCTTTTTAAACTAAACCTATTTTCTTAATCGCATCCACAAAACATATTCCTTAGCTTATAAATACTTGAAAGTATATTTGGTAGCGTTTATCAGTTTCAGACAAGCGTCAATAGAATACAATATTAAACTGTCCTTCTCAAAACAAAATTACTTGTCAATATCATGAACACATCGAACATTGTAATGTACTTGCTTTCATTGACTGGTGGATTGATTAGGCGGACATTTCACTTTTATTTGTGTGGATAGAGTGTAACCAAATTGTACGCTCATTACTTTGCATTGGATTAAAATTTACAGATTTTTTTTTATAGAAAAACAACAAAGAAAACAACTCTACTTTGATTAAATATTTTAGTCTTCATCTAACTTAAGAATTTAATGTCTTATTAAAACCGGCTTACCTGTTTCAGTGGCTGCATGGACTAAGACATCACTCTCGTATAAAAGACTAGACTGCCGATGACAGGAAGAATCCCTGTCTGGTGTATTTAAAAATAAAGTTTTTCTTATGGTTTTTGTTTTCAGAAACGTTTCAGGAAGTATTATTTTAAAAAATAATGCAAATTTTACTTTTGTTTGGCGTGATTGAAGATTGTTTTCCACCGCGACTCACTAGCTGTTCTGGTGATACGCAAATTTATCGATTATACTAATGTGATAGAGATGAGGAGGGGAATTTAGATCAAATGCACCCACATTTGCGGGGAGGGAGAATAGAAACACCGGCCTAAGTATATCTGGTCAGTATTTGAGCACTGATCTCCCCGCCACTGGCAAACCAGATAAATGAGCTTGAACATTTAGACCACGTGACTACCGGCGCGGATCGTATCCGAAGAATAAAATAAACTCAAATGTTGCCAGTGGCGGGCAGGTTGAGGTTTGAATCCAGGCCGAGTAGCAGTGGTTCTACACGTGTCATGTATTCCTTTTCCTCGCTATTTAGGGTTAACTTCTCCCCAAAATACTTTCCTCGAATGTTGTTTTCATAACCTACGCCAATTTTCTTTTTGAGCTATGACAAATAATTAACTGAATACATACCCCCTTGATGTAGTGGTCAATGCACCTACTACGAACCTATGGGGTCCCGGGTTCAATTCCCAGCTGATACTTTGGGTATTTTTCTCTAAAGGGGAATCACCCCAGCAGTCAGCAGTGGTTGGTTGATTAGGCTTAAGTTAGGTGACTTGCACCGGCTCCACATCATCATAATAACTATCATCACATTGCGGGTACGTGTAGACACCCTCCATAGGTGTAGCCTGGACAATGTTTTGTGCCGAATGTCATGTATCTCCCGGTCAGTAATGCCACACGTTAGTAAATAAAAAAATAAAACTTGCAACCACTTTTTAACATTTCAAAGCATTTCAATAAACTTGTGGATTATGACCTTCCCTGGCTCAATTCTTTTGACTGTTCACACTAATTTCTGCTGACTTAGGAAATCCCATGATTGTCCTATAAATTAACAAACGTGACAAAGTTTTCCAGACTACTGGACATCTCGAGGTTGTAAAGTCACTCTGCCCTTGAGAACAAAAGCGTAACTGTGACCTTGGTTTTGTTTAGAAAATAAAAATGCAAAACGAATTTATCAATTTGTGTCAAACCTAAGTTAAGGAAGTAGGACATACAAATGTGTTGCTCAGCTGTGAGCCTAAACTCTTCTAAAGGACTGCTTAGTAATAATGTTTATGTTAGTTTACACAGTTGTACAGTCCCAATTTTCATAAGAGCCTTAACTGACAGCTGAAAAAGTGACTAAATATACTTTCACGTACTAATACATCAAGTCATGTGATCTGCAACTATCACTTTTGATATATATGATCAATACCCGTAAAATAACCATAATAATTTAGTATTTAAGGAATTTCCTATAAACATTGGACGGTAGCCTATAGAATTATGTTTAGGCAGGCTCCCAGTTACCCTAAAAAGGATCGCCGCTTTTGTTCTGGTAACATTTTAGAATATGAGCCCTAAATTTCACGGACAGCATACGATTTTTTTGTTTAGCACCGCGTCTTACTAACCGTTCGGATTGTACGCCCATGGGGATTAGTAAGGTTGAATTTAGAGGAAGTGTAATCGCATTTGTGTGGAATGAGCGTGGACAACAAGTTTGGGAAAACCACCCTCAGTACACCAAACCAGGATCGAACCCCAATCTCCCCATCTTCGGCATTCTAGTTTATTGCGAGAGTCGTCTTAGCCCATGCGGCCACTGAAGCGGATGCCATTTGAATCAAGGAAAGAGTTTGTGAATGTTTTTTCTTTCGAGTGTACAATAAATGATAACACGACATTATTAATTCATGGCCGCAGAGTCTGTGACGTCAAACAATTACAACTTGCGAATCGCAGGTGCGTGTGGGTGGGTGTGAATTTCCACGGCCGGTTCAACGACCTTCGCACATCCATGTAGTGTATCTTGAAACACTATTAGATTATCCGTGCTGGAGATATCGATAGTTTTCAGCGTGATCTCCTCGAGCCTGTGACGTGTATCACTTATTATTGTTTTAGCACCGCATCTTACTACCCATTCGGGTTATACGCTTAGGTACTAATTACTTTAACTAATGGTTTAGGAATTGGGCAGGTTGGATATAGAGGAAGTGAACCCGAATTTACGTGGAGGGAGAGTGGAAAACCATTTAGGAAAACCACCCCCAGTTCACCCGAGCAAGATTCGAAACTCGATCTCCCCGTCCTCGGCAGTCTAGCTTAGCACAAAACTAGCACGTAAGCTAAGTACGTCACCGAGGCGGGTATATATGTATCAATTGTTGAGAATTGTACGTCATTGCCACAGGAAGAATATTTTCCGAGTTTCTAAGGCGTCACTCTAGTGTTAGACTGGCCTGCTGACTACGGGAGATTGAGGTTCGAATCCCTGTCGGACCTAATGAGGATTTTTTTTTTACTAAATTTTTCCTCACTTTCCTCCCACACAAATGCGGGTAGATTACGTACCTCTTAAATGCTTCCTTACTCTTCCCTAATCCATTAGCATAATTATCATCCATTCGTATTACCTGAAAATGTAGTAAGACGCAACGATATAAAAAAAATCCTCCTATAGACGGTGTGGGGGCCCACACACATTATTATGTACACAAGGAGAGAGTTCGTTGGCCCGCCAACGATCGCAACAGACTGTTATCGGAGGATGGTTCCTGGCGTAATGAGCGCCCAACACAGGTCAGTCTCGGCTATCAATCGATATTTTTAAACCGCGCCTTTGGCGTCATTCCCCTTCGCTCTTCCAACAGCTGACCGACAACACACCTTACACAATGTGATTCATGTTACCGGACTGGTAGAAGAGGGGAGAGAGAGGACCCACTAGCAATGAATCGGTCAAATACTACAGAAGCTATTAGACAAGTCATTTAATTCGTTAACATTTGAAGGGTACAGGGGAAATAAAAGAGACATTCCAATTTTAACTCAAATTAGCTATTGCTTACATATGTAAGAAATCATTAGACCTTTCTAATGTACTTTAAATTATGATTAAAATAGGTGTTTGTATTATATAGCCAATATATTTTTTTAGATTATTTACTGGGGTACTATATGGTGTTTGAGAAATAAAAGTTGTCCTGGAAAATGTGTGTAATGTGACTTTCCCCTTTTTTCTCCTGTACCATTCATTTGTTCGATTCCTTTTTAAGGTGGGATAGAAGGAGAAGCAAGTTAAAGTCAGGATTTTTCCATTTTTTTAAACAAAGACCTCAGTTTATAATAACTAGATAAAATAATGAGTTAGTTTAATTTAATTTGAGCACTGCGTATTACTACCCATTCGGTTTATACACTTAAGTATTAATTGTGCTTATGGGTTAGGAATCGGGAAGGTTGGATTTAGAGGAAGTGAACCCAGCGTGGAGAGAGAATGGAAAACCATGTAGGGAAAAAACTGTTCACCCGACCAAAATTTGAGCCTCGATATTCCCGTCCTCGGCAGTCGAGCTCAACACAAAACTAGCGCGCTAGATAACTACCTCACCCAGCTGGTCAATGATTTAGTAGATACGTTTAATTTTCTACACATAGTACACATATTAACAGTACTATAAATATGTCATGAACATATTGCAATTTAACTACAAACTGTTTAAATTAATTAAAAAAGTGATCGTCAAATTCCAGGATGGCCGAACGGTTGAGGAAGAAAATTAGAAAAGTAAATCAAATATATTCACTAAAGCAATATTTTGCTGTGACCAATTTTTCTTATATCAAACTGTAAAACAAACTAGCCTTTACCCGCCAGCGCACCTTAATATTTGAATGCGAAACATGATAACGTTCATTTATTTATATGAGGTATAGATAAAATAACCTTATGAAGTGTTTTACGTTAGGAAATGCATCCAAAGCTAGGCTTATAAACGATTTAATATAAGGGCTAAAGTACGAAGAGAGTAATTTATAATAAAGGCATTAGCACAGTGTGTGGATTGGGTAAACACGGTAAAAATGGTACGTGGAACTCTTATTCCCCTAGTGAAGTTCGACTTTAGCGTAACCGGCGACTAAATCAAAATGCAAGTATAACACCTCAAACCACTTGGCCACCGCCAAGGGTGGAGTGTGTTTAAGGTGGGGTAGAAGGGAAGACGGGTCTTAAAGGCAGTATGTATTTCTGCAGTTTTTATATAAAACACTTTCTTGGTCAAAATAAATCAAATAACTATCCAGTACAAACATAAGAGTTTAATTTTCTTCGCATGGTGATATCAAAAGTTGTTGAACATCTGTCAAGGGTGTCTTGAAATTAATGACAACGTTTTCTTTCTATTCAAAGCGTTTCTCATCTAATGCCGCTATGCTCATGACAGATATTCGAAGATTGTTGATATAACCACGGGAATAACATTAAATATTATGTTTGTACTAGAGCAAATCTTGTATTTATTTCGAACAAAAATAAAAAGTCTAAGCTCAAGGGGTGTGCGGTATATCGACATGAGCCTCTGGCTGCTGAATATTCTCATCGCTGGACAGGTCGAAATAAACCCGTTTTATGATCAACCCCATTGCCGGATAAAACCACTATAATCGGCTCAGCCTCTACAAGACTTACTGAAAAACTCAACTTAAATCAAGTAAGACGAGATTATGTTCAATTCTTGGCTGTGTGCATTAGAGATAGCTTTTCACATTGTGCTTAGAAATAATATGGTTCTCCCTTTCTTTGGGTAAATATTAAAAAAAAATCCAAAGTTTTTATCCTGTGCTCTTAAATTAGTTTCAGTTACGGACTGCATGAACGGACAGTAAAAAAAAAAGTAGCACTACATATATAAACATAGATGAATATGCTTTATTTTCGGTGGACACAATTTGTGAATTATATCACGGAGAACATACAAAATAATTTGTGACGACGTATTCCAGCTGTGGTCATAAAAAAAAAGTCCACAACGCCTTCAGGTCAAACCTCGAATGTGTTATCGTTTAAGAGGACATTACCGGCCAACCCCAATTGATTGGACTTTATTTTTGAGACAATATGAAGACAGGAAATATTTATATTTTTATTCCCAAGTTTAGAGATCATGAAAATATTTCAAAAGACATCAAACTTAAACCAAGATATATTTTAAATTCCCAGTTATAATAAATAATATATCAATTATTTTAATTATTCTCTTGCACCTTGTATCAAATTAAATTAAAATTCATACTGATTGTATAGGTATTATGGTGGTATAATTTATAAGAAAAGCACTTACATTTGCGCACAGGGATGGTGGTATACAATTTAGGGAATACTATCTCAGTAATTTATGTTGGGGGGATTCAAGTCCCCACCTCCCCGACATCAACGAAACAAACAGACGATAATGACATGTCTCTGTCCATGTGCCTATCGGTTTGGAGGGGCAGGGGCGGGGGGAGGGGGTTTCAAATGTAATTCAAATTTACAAATGCTATTTTATTTTAGAATAACTTAAGGAATATCCGACTATATATTTTTCAAAATTATCTTTGGACTGAAAGTAAAACATTGGACATTAATTATAGCAAATTAGTTATTCAAAAAGTTAAATTACTATCTAGCATAAGCCCACTATAAAATATGATATATGATATTAGACCAGGCTGATCGCATACAAGTAGTCTCATCAACCTTCTCCCCATTACCGGTTGTTGTCTTATCGAAACCCATGCCCCCCTCCTCGTCAATAAGGCGCTGTTTCCAGCAGTTAACTCTTGTATTGATAACGAATGACGTCCTTAGAAAGTAGCATTTTCCTACGTGGGGTCCTCACCGACTCTCGGCTGCACGGTCACAAGCGTACAATTTTCATCCAACAAAGACTTTCCCGTATCCATACGTCAAGTCATGTGATCTGCATCTGTCACTTTAGATAGATACTCGCTTTTCTCTTTGTGGGCTCCACCCCCAAACCCCCAATGAGTGTAAACTAATGTAATTCCAGCGTTGTTTTGAACGTTGATTTATTTTTACAATTATATGATTATAGATATCCCATAAGCGTGTCAGAAAAATTAAAAACGTGTGGAAAATGTGCAAAATTTACCTACAGTAAAATATTTAGCTCTGGTGCAATCCGTTTTTTGATAGGTCTTACCGTTTAGCCACAAGAGGCCTCCAAAGAAAGGTCCTCACTGACTTTAAAGGTGCTCCGCCATTTTGAATCGTTTTTGGGGGTTAAAAAAATTTTTTTTTAACTTTTTGGAATTTTCCCGTCGGTTACAGGCTAGAAGCTATAAGTTTGCCAAATTTCAAGTTTCTATCTCATCTGGAAGTGGGTAAACATTAATATCAGTGAGTGAGTGAGTGAGTCAGCCATGTGGCTTTATAGTGTAGTGATATTATCAATATCTATAAATCACGATATTAAATAGTAGAATACCATTAATTTTCAGCTGCAAAAAAAATTGACTTTTCTAGATGTACCTTCGTATGAAAATTGGACTGTACCGTAGGGACACGCGAGCCGATCTATGACCAAGGAATGGCCAAGGTAGTACTCTATACCGATATACCTGGTGCACGTTCCGATAGATGAGTTTCATCTTCACATTTTGCTTGATTAAAAAAATCGAGGGATTTAGAGAGAGAGAGAGAGTGGGTCAGGGGTGCAGAATATGTCCTAATGCGCGAACGAGGTTCGGGGGAAATTAAAGCATTCCTGGGAAAATTTGGGGCAGGGACAAGTCCAACAATTTTACTGACGTTTTTAGTACATTCTGATTCGGTAGTTTCATTTGTATGAAAAACAAAAAGGTCGATCACACTCAACAACTCACACTATCAATATGTGCCATAGTGAGGCAGTGTAGGTGTAAGCACAAAGAGTTGCGGTGTCTAGGGGCTAAGATAAGGGGCAGAGGAAAAATCTAATAATTCAACCTGGCTAATGGCATGATTGAGGGATGAGTCATAAGTCACCTACCCTACCGCGGGTGTTTGGTAGCTATGGCAGGCAGGCGGGGGAGATGTTTTGTCTTAGCTTGAATCCACTCACCCTTATATCACGGCCTAATTACACGGCGATGTGCGCGCAATTTATTTATACTCGTGATATGTGTATTGTAATAATTCTGTAGCCATTAAATTGTTGTTTTTAGTGGACCTATTAAGGTTTGTGCAGTGTACAATAGATAACTATTTATTTAAAAAAATTGGATGGTTTAGTGAAACAAATGTTTATTATGTCGACTTTTAAGAACAAACAAGACGTCAACTGTGCTATTGTGAATGGCGTGACAGACGTGATAAAACCTAGAAGTAAGGATCAAGGTAGTATTGCAAGTTTTGTAAAACCTAAATTATGGGATCAGGAAAAACTCATAATCGTAAATAGCGATAGTATTTCCCCTAGTGTGGTTGATAGTGATAGACCTCGCAGTAGTGGCGAGTCTAGTAAAAAAATGAAAAGTTTATGAAAATCAACAATTAAACCAAGGAATTACACTCCATTGCCTCTTACTCTCAAGATGTAAGAAATTAACTGTTGGTAAGCCAACTGGTGTCAATGAACAACTATAAATAACAATATGTAATGCACACAAGGAAATGAGAAGGTTGCCATTTCTGGGAGACAACTAATTTTTTTATAAGGTAGGTAGGCCGACTATAAAAATAACTATAGTTAAAAATATATTTGAATTTGAATTTTCCAAACTATGTAGTAGGTAATAATCCTTAATCCCTTGAGCTTCTATAAAGTATTCAATGTTTTATTTTAAGTGATATGGTTTTCGGGGATTTTTTTTTATGAAAATGTTATGTTCTGGGGAAATAATGGATCTCTGGACATATTCTGCACCCCTGGAGTGGGAAAGGATTTAGTAAAAGCCACACTCAGTACACCCAACCAGGATTTGGGTTCGACATTTAGCCGGTGTGAGTGAAAGGTTTTTTTAAATGAACAAATAAACTAATATAATATTATATTGTATATAAAACGATGGGTTTTTTTTGCACCACGTCAGGCTATATGCATATGTATTAATTACTCTAATGAGTTAGAATGAGGAAGTGTGCCCGCATTTGTATGGAGAAAAAAAGATGGTGGAAAACTATTTTAGAAAATGACCCCATTACACTCAACAGGGATTCGAACCCTAATATCCCTGTCATATATTCTAAATCAAGTGTGACGCCTTAGATTAGGTGGCAGGTTAAAATTATGTTAAAACCCATCGTCACATAACTCACTATTTAAAACCTATAAGCGTTGTATACGTCCAGATTTACCACAGTATTTAATCTGTGGTTTGATATTTCAAAATATGGTTCAAATCAAAATGGAGGTGAAAGGTGTCAAAATATCCCCGTAGGATTTAAATTTTTACATTATAGGTTTTTACAACTTGAATAAATGTATATTTAAGAAAAGGTGAGATTAGATTAGTTTCAATTACGCTTTATGCGAAATGTCATAGTTCTGGGATAAAAGTATAAGCAAATGGTTAGAAACATAAACCTAGTCTTCCTCAACCAATTTTTTTTTTAATACACCAATGAAAATTCTAATAAAATTGAAGATTGTATTCATGGTTTTGAGTCTTCAGACCTACCATTTCCATAAGAAATACAGCAATGTGAGAGTATTTCCCTTCAAGTTAACGGCGCTCTTAACTGATACTGTGTTTAAATATTTTCAATAAAATATATATACAATGTTTTAATACCCCATTTATTTTCTCCCTCACCCCCAAAATATTGGCAAATCTACATCAGTCCCTGGTACACTGGGTAAAAAAATTGCCGTCATCACATCAGTGAGTTTGAGAAGCACTGCGCAGGCGTAGACAATGTAAACAAATAGCTTCAAGAAAATACAAACAGGTTATTTTGCTGTCAACATTAATAACACTTTACTTTAGTGTTCGTATTGTTACAAAAGTATTGACACCATCCATGACTACGTATGAATGTATGAAAAGTGGTTTTAAAACTTTTACATAGAAATAATTGTTTTAATAGCTTTTATAACTATAAAAAAGTTTCTTCATATCAAAATCTGACTGTTTATGTAAACTCCAGTACGGCTGGAGGAGTCTGCAGAGAAATGTTGCTGCGGATGACCTTGAAAACAAGACTTGGATCCTGCAGTTACATTTTATTTCCTCTTTTAAACTCTTCAGCTTTTGTTTCTCTCTCTTTTCAAACAATTTTTTCCCCCCATTCCATCTCGCTTTATTCAATAGGAATTTATATCTTCGTCCTTCACCACGTTTTTATAGGCCAATTATAAATACTTTTTTATTATTACTTTTGTTATCATTTATTTCCCTTTTTCATGAACCAAAGTCACGACCATTACATAAACAGCTTTTATTCCTCCGATGTATATATAGTATATTCGCGGTAAGTTAAAGCTCTTTCATATTAAATTAATGAAATCTTCATCCACCCAAATTAATGGCAAGTTGGTACGAAACTCTAAAAAAAAATTACAAATCTGTTGCATCTCTGTCAACAATAACTAATAATCATTCCATGATGTGCATAGTTGATTTAGTTATTTAAAGGGCTACCAAAAATAGGTTAAGCTTATCGTGAACGGGCTATATACAATTTTCTGACGTTCGAAAGTAAATGTTTACACGAAAAATGGAAGAAGAAATATTAGATACAATATGATGTCCATAAGCCAATATCAAATTGAAATGAAAAATAAGATTGTTTATAGAAATTTGGACAAACACCGATTAAATTTGGACGAGGATAGAAAAACCAGCGTAACAAAAGAAAATATTCTTTTTAAAAAAACATGAATATTAAAATGTGTTTTCTAGTGGTCTCGATATTGAGAAAGGTATGGGTTCATATGTACAATTAACGCTAATAATACAGTTATCTGATACCATAGTTCAGTCGTAACGTAGCTGTCTACTAAGCTAGGGGCCACATATTCGAATTCCGGCATAGCTAGAAAATTTATCTTTGGGGCAAATTGAGGTTTCCTCTTTCACAATTAAGTTAAGACCAGACGAAACTGCGTTGTATTTGTTATAGTTGAGTTAGCTTGTAGCTCTTGTGTTGACAATCATCAGTTGGTTAAAAAAACACACACCTTATACACCTAAAACGAAAAAACATTCACTCCAATACTACTATAAGAATTAAAAATTCACGCTGCAAAATTAAAATTTCAACATTAAAATTTAAAACGTTACCGATGAACTCCACCGGGATGCGACCTAGTAATTTTGGGTTGTCAGGCGTAATAACAAAATATTATATTTAAAAATAACCTCTAGTAGTTAAAACTCTCATATAAATAATCCGTTTGCACTAATAGTATATAAGCAACTTAAATAAATCGAAATTCGCAAAGCAAAAAAACTACTTTGTGGGTATCTGTTCTATCATAATGAATGACATATCATGTGTTTTGATGCAGATAATTTGCACACATAATCTTTAATCTCCATTTATAACAAATCTAAAATTTACATAACAATTTATTGCTAGATCAAAATAGCAAAACTCAATTATATCTAACTTTAATCAATGCCCAATCAAAACAGTTAAAAATTAACTACTCTCGCTGTAATTAGGTTTGAGAGGTCTGAATTTGAATTGGATAGAAACCCGGCCAGGTGAATTGAAGATGGTTTTCCACCTATTTTTTTCTATTTCTGTAGAGTCATACGTTCGCCGAAAAACTATCGCAGCACAGAAACCTAAACACGCGACGAGCTCTGAGACCATCACAAACTTCCGCCTTATCGGCGCGAGCTGCTCCACTCAAGTTCAACTCATCTCTACTTTGTCCACTCTGCCTGAGATGTTCGGCCCAAGAGAACCAATCAAATCTCAGAACCAACCATCTCAAACCAGCGCGGATGCGTATTTGACAACGCAATGCATCATGGGTCAACATATAGCGTACAGAGTGTGAATCGCTGCGCCACTGAGGCAAAGTCTGCTTTCTATTTTCGGCGAACTTGTGAATCAAGCTTTATATTATATCTTAACTCCATCTAAGCTCATCCTTCTACTGTAAATTTCTTAGAGCGGCCGCCTCGGTCAGCGAAAAAGTATAAATCGCTGTCAGGCAGCACGGCTTATGATACAATATTCTAGAACTATTTCTCTATTATGTTTAATCTTATAATACCTTTCTCAACACTCACCTAGAGCCAGCATTTGTCATCTCAAGAAAACTACGTAACTTATGATCTCAAGGTAAAGATGAAAGCTCATTGCCAACTGTTCGCTACCAATTTTCTGTTGAAGTCGTTGAAAATGAGCTAATATCCCATTTCGCACTTTTTTTTACCATTAAGGAAAAATAGCCTAGTTTGAATCTTTATACTTTATTCCGACGTCGGCCATACTTTGAATTAACGCATAGAAGAGTTAAATATTGCGTTAAAGTTGAACGTGTGCGCCGCAATTTCTAGCTTACCGAGGTGGTCCCGTTAAGGAACATATTAGCTCAACGTGGAATTTTCAATATTTATTGACACAGTTTATGATTTATAATATAAAAAGTAGAAGTGTTTAGCATCTTGTTACCTGTAAATGATAAAAAAGTTAGAAAGAAATAATAAAATAGTTCAATCGAAAGTAATTACCGAGCATCATCTTACTTAAAAACGTATTTAATCTCGATAAAATGTTATATCAAAGACTGGCGTGATAATATTCCAGCGTCACTTTTAAAAAGAGTATAGTAAGAACTGATTGAAGTGCTTGGTCAGTGTTTAAAATCTTTTACTGATATAAATGTTTAATCAACTTAGATGTGAAACTAATCTGATAAAAAAACATGCGCTTAACTATGCATCTACCTAACTTTTCGATCAAGTCGTTAAATAGAGTTAAGTGCTAACATTTTAAAAAGTTATCATAATTGAGCATTACATGTCTGAGGATATGCTACAACCAGAGCACTACGTTGGTTGAATGCGACTTTTGTTTGAAATAAAATAAAACCACACATACAAATGTGACCTCTACACAGAGATAAATAAAATGATGATGTACAAATGTAAATATTATACATTAAAGTACATTCATGAGGTTTGTTGAAGTTAAAAAGAAAACAATGAGCCATTTTGTTTCTCAAGAGCCATCTTATCCTCAAAATAAGAGCATTGAAATTACTGGCGGTTCGTCTATATGACGCCAACACTCCTCATTTGCATTTTGAATAAGACTCCGGAAAAAAGAAATAAAAATAACAAATGATGTTGTCTACAACTTAAATTTGAATAAGCTCAGGCCATTCTTCGACGAGAAGACATAGGCATTTTTATAAGCTCTTTACTTACAATGAGCAACATTTAAAAGCAGTTCCCGAATAAAGTTTGACCAAACGAACGTACCCGATTAACACTCAAATTTAGAGAATAACAGATAAAGGTTGAAAACAGTTTATAAGTTACCTCCAGATCAGAGGTATTATATTCTACTCTCAAACAACGTTTTAGATACCAGCATCGTCAGCTCAATTAGTCTCTTTGACGATGACGGTGAGGTCAGGGTTAGAATCCAGGCCGAATGTACTGAGGATGAAGGCACACCAATGGGCACACGGACTAAGGGATCAGTCTAGTTTGGTCTGGTTTGTCTTTGACGGTTAGAATCTCGTATAGTTGCACTGTGAGAGGGTTCTGGTTTTCCGCGTGCTATTTATCATTGGAATGTTACCATCCTCCCTCCACTATGATGCGGGTACACTTCCTCTGAAAACCAGCAGCTCTTCATCTTTGACCCTTATATAAAAGACGTAAATCACCTCGGTGAAATGATTCAATAGAATAAAAAAAGTGAATCACGCAGCATATTTCCCCCGCAAGTATTCGTCAGACTACATCCGGTCTCGTTGGTGCCACACCTCCCCCCCATCTTCCTCCCTCTTACAATAATTCGTGTCCCTCAGGAGGTAAGGAGAGTTGTCAAGTACACCGCCAGTTTTCCGCGCTATTATTTTTAGCTAGCCCATCGAGGTAAAATAAATAGGGGCATATTTCGCACGCAATGTGCGTGAGTTCTCCTCCGCTCCCCTATGCCTATCACTTGAGCCAATCAACGTCCGCACCCCACGCACCTGCCTGCGGGCGAAACTGTCTTGGTAACGGTCGATACTCTGTGCGACGACCAATTATGGTGACAATCCAGTAGAATACACACTTAAGTGAGGTTGGATGGTGGGATGAAATAAAAATCAACACTTCTATAGTTAAGTGGCTAACTCTGGTAAAATAGTTTGTTAGATCGAACCATATATTATTTTCAATGAGTAATTAATTTAACTGTCTCCAATAATTTCAACCAGTGAAAACTTTCAAAGGTAAAAGTAATCAATTAAAATCAAATTAAAATATAGTAGAAGCTTTCATGGTGAATGAAATATACGTCAAGGAGTTGCAATGAAAGAAATATTAGCCTTGTACGTACAAAGAAATCAAAATAAAAGGCTCCATTTATGTTATACGAGTTATTCGGAGTTTTTTTAAGTATGAATAACCCCGGATAGGCGTAGCGAAGAGATGAAAAAACCATAGATATAAATTAAATGTAAAAAAAAACTTCAATTAACGCAGATGAGATTTGAACCTCGAACTCTCCGTTATCGGTAAACGTATATATCATAAACCTGCCGCCATAGTTCGTGTGGTCACAAGTGAGGGTCATATCGCGGAGTTAATGCCTGGACAGCGATCAACGTTCAATTAACATTCATGTAAAGTAACGTAAAA
This sequence comes from Timema shepardi, assembly GCA_902151425.1. Taxonomy (NCBI): domain Eukaryota; kingdom Metazoa; phylum Arthropoda; class Insecta; order Phasmatodea; family Timematidae; genus Timema; species Timema shepardi. The sequence continues at coordinate 560,299 of CABFVX010000011.1, read as the reverse complement.
AGTAATGTAAAGATTCTACTCGTATTTTTTAATGGAAGTCATCACGGTGCAGTTCACATAAGAGTTAGGGAAAAACTTTCCCGTTATGTGAACGTTGTTTCAAGTGTGTTCAAGCTAAGCAATCCTTTTACAAGCCGCCACGTCAACAGGACTATTTAGTACTTCATTTGTTTATGGAATGCAGAGGTATATGAACTCAAAAGCGAAATAACCTCTTGTTACACTTTATTTTGTGTATCCAGTAAGCCTCTATTGCAAGTACTTGCAGCCTTATCAACCCTAAGTAATAGGTTTTCAATTAAATGAACAATTTGTTTTCAAAGAGACCAAATTCTTGTCTGTATTTTGCTCGAGTTGTTACGTTAAGTTATGTGAATCCTTCCTTACTCCACGTTAGTTTCTTTACGTTAAGTGAATGTCAAGTGAACGTTACGTTGATCGTGATCCCGGCATAACGAAAGGGCACTCCCATGAATTAGCTAGTTAGATCAATTTTGGTAAAGATGAATTTAGAAAAATCATGGGTGGGAATTGATCGCGGTGAACTCAAGGAACAATGACTACTTGCACAATGCAGGTGATAACTGTCATGCGACCAGTGTAACAAAGACCTTTACACGAGCCAATTAAATTGCAGGTTGGTGTTCGCTCACTCAAATATGTTAATACATGAACTAACAGCGCCATCTTAGGAGCACAAACAGATCCCGCCGGTGAAACGACTTCGCTCTAAAAAAAAATGCGTTAAGTGAAATACTTCCGACATGGCGTTTCAACTGTGAAAACAGGATTGCATATTTTTCTTAGTAAATACAGGAAGATTTTTTTTTTATCGGGGGACTAATAGAAAAGCTAACTATATTATCTACTTTCACGCATTCAAACGTCAAGTCATGTGATCCACAGATTTTTTAAATAGATATTATCAAATCCTATAAACTAACACATTTGATATAGTAAAACATTATTATTGGCAGCAAAAAAGCTTACTTTTTTTAGTTCGTGGATTCCATATGACAAGCGTGAGAAGGGTTATTAGAGAGACTCGCCCATTTGCACGGAAAGAGGGGTATGAAATTAACATGTGGGTAACTGCTCCATAGCCACGTAGCTTAATTAAAAAATATCAAACAGCTAAATACAACACTTTGTATCTATTACCCACGCATTAAATTGGTCGATCAACCCCACCCCACCCCCTCCACTTGGAACGCTTCACTTTTGACTCTCCCAAGAGGACTGTATAGTAGAGTACTGAGACGCATTACAGATGTTTAGAAATCCTGTATTATTTATTTAAGAAGTTGTTTATTTTTTGTTTTTTTGCTGTTTTCAACCAAATGTAGGCAAAAATTATCAGCACGTTTCTGACGGAATAAAAAGTTTAAATTTTGAGCTTAAAATTTAAAAATTAAAATCAACGACGCTTTACACGAAAAGATGTACTTCTGATATTAAATCAAAAGTTTATAAGCCTAGATGTAGCCCTCTTCTATCAAAAGAAGTCATGTTTTGACAGGGTCACGGCAGAATATTTTAAGATAATGTGGGATTATTTTATATGACTTTATGTAATTTGTCACACATTAAAAAAAATTATACTTAAAATTTAAACTTTTTTTCACTTTCGCCTACATTTTGTTGAAATCAATATTAAAAAATATCAGACAACTTTTTAAATAATCCAGGATTTCTAAACGTCCTCCATAGAATGAGGTCAACATCCTAACATCAATCCAACAAAGGGGGCCACACTATGTGATAAGATAATTCTCAAGGTCTCATCCCGGTGTCTGAGTGGCTAAAGTCTAGACGGGGCCTTATGAAAGGTATTTATTTCCATGCCCCAAATCTCACTAAAGTATCCTACTGTGGTAGGGAGAAACTTTTAGAAAATACAAACTATTTTTTGCGGTCAACATTGATAACATTTTGCTATAGTATTTGCAAGACCCGGACTTTGATGAGAACAAAAATAATCAAAAAATACTTGAAAATTTCCTAAAGATTTTAAGAAAATGACATAAATGACCTTAAGAATTCAAACTACTAATTCCTGTGTGTTGAAGAACCTTATGTTTGTATATACACCTTTATAAAATATCAATAATGTTTAAAAACTTTTTCAACACAAATACTTAGAGATTATTCAAAAGTGCCTAAAAATTACTAAAAAATGTAAAAACATTTTTATAAAAATGACGCAAACCAAGAAAATATGACCTAAAGATCCAAAATGACAAAAAATGACCCATGAAAAAACGATTCCACAACCAGGGGATTATAAAGAGAATGTATGTTCAAACGAGCATTAAATGAGATGTACTATAAACAAATATATACGAGAAGTCATCAAAATCCAGGCCTTAACTAAACTATAAGTAATATCTCGTCGTTATTGAGAATATATATTTTGGCGTATAAAATAAATGAAAATTATTTTGATAAATGTTGTAATTGTCACGAAAGTGTCTTAGTATCTGAATACGACTGTACGTTTCCGGGCTAACCACACATTTTATATTAATGGATTGAGGAGGAAGAAAGAATTTAGATGAAAGGTGTACGCATTTGTGTGTGGGGAACAATTTATGGAGAGGAGGGTGAACCCGGCTGGTACAAGAGCCCCCTGACTTCATCGGCAAACCAGACAGGATAAAGCATTTGTGTATCCATGCACAGTTTGCAAAGAGTTCAGTGGATCAAATACAGACTGGACAGGCGTGCTCCCAGGATTTTGAGCTTGGGGGGTGGGGGGACTTTTTACATAAAAATGTTCATAATAGAAACATTATATAGTTCAATTACTGTAATATTTGGAAATTTTATTTAAAGAAGGGGGATAATAAAGACAGAGAATCAGCGATATCCCCTGAAAAGTGGAGTTTCGGGGGAGAATCCCCCGGGAAAATATTTTATTTCCAAGGAGGAAGATGGGAATCTTTAAGCTAATTTGTACCAAAATTGGATTCTCGGCCTAACTTCTGTCACTGAATACGCCACTGGTTAACAGGTCTGTATTTACACATTCTTCTTCACACTCAGGATTTGCAGTTGGTGGGGATGGGAGCATATAATAATATCAACTCCCCCTCTTCCTAATACAATGTTGTTTACATATTTGCTCTAAAATAATTTCAATTACTGTACCCACTTCAAAACTCTATGTACAAATAGTAAATACTTTAATAACAATTTTTAGAAAATATTATGGTTTAAATGTATAATAAATTTAAAAGTCAACAGAAAGAAGTATTCCACTGAAAAACCCTAATTACTGCACAAGTTTAACCTATTTTATATTAAATATAATTAAACAAAATATAATTGATTAATTGACATAACATAATGCTAATCAGATTTTTGTAATATCCTTAATTTTCTGGTGGAGGACCTTCAGCTGGGAGGGGGGGCCTTCATCCCTCAAAGCACCTTCCTTCTCTCTCCCCGCGGGTGCGCCCCTGAGAACTGGGTGATTAAGAGTGGTTTCTCACATGTGAATTATCACTGTTGTTTTTTTTGCAATCCCTCTTTCCACGCTAATGGGAATAAACTTAATCTAAACTGTCCTTATTCCTTAGATTAGTTGGCTGTGTACAACGTACCACTAGAAATTATAATACATTACATGTTTACTATACACACTTATAAAACAAAAAGTAATCCTGGTTGCTCCGATCTGACATACTACTGATACCACACCGAGCCCATATACATTAAGACTGCACCTAACCATATTTCATCTATTTTGAATATTTTATTATTATTATTTAAAACTACTGCATTTCCTAGATTAACAGTTTATTGTGGATATAAAATAATCATTGTTGATGGCCTTGCGCCATGTTTGACAATAAAGTATTACTACTCTAACCTCAAAAACATGAACAAACACGAAACAGGTTAAAACTGTTTTGTTTTATATAACAATGAAACTAATGGGTAAGGTCACTCCAGAATATTAGTTTTAGAGCCACACACTGTTACCAACCAAATAATATAGTAATCTTACAACAAAAAATAAAATATTTTAAAATAGTTCAAAAAGTTAAGGTGAAAGTTAAGGGTGTCCTGGAATTTAATGACAACTTTTTCTTTTAATTAAAAAGTCTATCATCTAATGCCGCTATGCTAATTACAGATATTCAACAAAATGTGACGTCAACATGTGTAGAAAATTAAATACTTTAAGTTTCAAATGGAGTAACATTCTATTTATTTAAGGCAAAAATAAGTTTTGTTATAAAAAATGAAAAAACACTCCCCATTTCTCGCGTTACCTGCATTCGCACCTTGAAGGCCCAACCTTAACACAATTTATGTAATCAAGTTGACCTAAATGGAATATCGGCGAGCATTTCCGTTTGTGTTCGATACGTGTGCTATCTGCAGACTTGAAGGGAACCCGATACAAATAGGCCTGCTTGATTTGGTGTTGGTGTATTATATAATATCGGGTATATTTATATATAAAACATACACAAAATGAAATTTTATATAAAGTTTGTACAACACATTTTACAAAAACTATTCATGCATAGGACAAACAATGCCAAAAAAATATATAACACGTGTAAGAACATGTTCAACGTCCTTAAAATATAATTCATAAAAAAATTAGGCCACATCTTTGAATATTTTATATTTACGTCACTGAAGGTACTTTACTTAAGACTCTCTTAAGTCAAAAACCCAAACGAAGATGGGGAAATCCAGGGTTTGATTCTGGTCGGGTGTTCTAAGCGTGATTTTCCTATGGGTTTCCATTCTCCCTCTATGCAAATGCGGGTACACGTTCATTAAATTCAACCTTCATAATCCTAACACATTGGTGTAATTATTACATAAGCGTAGCCCAATGGGTAGAAGGACACGGCTCTAAAAAAAACTAGATTTGGTTTGATGTGATCTCTATCCATTCGTAGCTGGTGGTTAGTGCTTCCCGCATTATCTGGTGAATAGCCCATGTACTATGGGAGTTAAGAAAGTGTGATGGTTTCCCGTTGCCTTCCACACCGAATTTCTATGAACGGGTGCGAAAGGGCCTACCAATTTTGCCAGGGAAGATATTTTTACATATCATCCAGGGTTCTCTTACATGCCACAATCGACATGGGACCGAAGGCTTTACTTCCTCTCTTAAGAAAGTTGTCATGAATTGTTATCGCTTTAGAGAAATCCGTCAAACTTGGTTGGGTTTGAACCTATGAACATCGGAGCGTGAGGCAAGCACTTTAACTCAAGACCCCCTAGGTCGACTACCTAAAACCACAAACACAAAATGGAATACAGGAGAAATTATTAATGAGAGAGAGAGAAAGAAACAGAAAAAAGACAGAGAATAAGATAATTTTTTTTTTCAGTGGAACAAAACATTGTTTTCTACAAATTACTATCTATTCGGGCTACCTATACGCTAGTACAATGGAGTAAGGATGAGTAAGGTAGAATTTAGAGGATGTTTATCAGCATTTGCGTGTAGGGAGTGTGATAAACAATTTGATGGGGGCTCAGGTGACCCAACCACGATGACCTCTTCACCGGCGGACGAGACGAGACGAGACGAGACTGCAACAATACATGATAAGAAAAAAGTGCAATTCGACCACTCTCTTTGTAGGCTACACGGAATAATGTTTTCTTTAATTTATATTTTATTTGGTTGTCTCGCACGACATAGCGGCTCATTTCACGGTAGAAACCAAAATCAATCTAAAGTACATTCATCACTGGAGTGGTGGTGACAGCTAGTAAAATCATCAGATCTACTCTCTTATAAAAAATCACCGTTTGGCTGTGTCTTTTTTGTGGAAGCGGCGTTTGTGGTTCACTTAAAAATGCTTTACAAACGATAAATTATGATAGGCTGCGTTATCTTCACAAATTAAGATGGTGGACCAGACGAAACGAAGGTAACTGACGACAAAAAAATATAAATATTTTGAAACTAATATTTTGTATGACGCTTTATTTAAGTTAAAAAAAACATTATTTATTTTGATGGCCAGTTATAAGAAGATACAAGTGTGAATGTAATACTTTTGTTAATTTTTTTCATGTAATATATCTATTGTTGCCACAACCGTGAAACAAAAAATAAGTTTTATTAATATCTTTTCTTTCAATAAGTTACAAATAAGGCACTTATAAAGTAATCTTTAGGGAAGTAATATTAAAAAGTGTTTATTAAGACGTTTGATTAAAAAATATAGTATAAGTAGGAAAATAATAATTATTTCCACATAAGTTGACATTTGTGACTTTCAACCAATGTTGGGAATTAAAATATTTTGCTGTTAGTTACCACCAGTCCAACCGTGGAAACCTGTCGCGACGATGTCTGATTTGTCAACCTGTTAACGAGGACACGATTTCGATTCCCCCGCCGGGATGATCAAGCGACATGAATAGAGGATGATGAAGCATTATATTCGGTTAGTCCAGTTTGTCACATCTTGTAAACAACTTTACCACTGCGTTGGGAATTCATTTGCGATACTTTTTTTTGATTACTAATAAGCTTATCATCAAGGTAAATATATACTTATTTAAAGATAAGGATGAGATGACGAGGGGTTGTTGTTAAACGAAGTGCACCCGCATTAGTGTCTAGAAGGGACAGAAAAAAACACAGCAATAATAAATCACACGCGGGGATACTATTCTCACTGTACATCCGGCCAAGATTCGAACCTCAATCTCTCCGTCACCGGAAATCCAGTCTTTTGCAGGACTTACGCCTTAAACCGTGTGACTACCGATGCAGGTGAGTGTCATTTTTGAGGTAGGCATTCGTATTATTTGGAAATAGACGGAATCTCTAGCCAAACATTCAGGACACTTTCAATATTTCGAGATAAGTGAATTCTAATGAAGAAATTTAAAACCGATTGAAATTCGGTATTTGAATTTTATTGAGGACCTCCATTTTGAGTTGCGGTGAATTTAATTACGCTCCTCTTTTAATGGATCTGCCCACAAATATGCATTTTAAAAATCAATTAAATAGGCCAACAAGGATCAAATTGAGCTAGAAGGCTTACACTGTAGAATCTATGTGACTAAATATTTTTTTGGAAATATTCAAATACCCCTTCTTTCTCTTTCTATTTTTTAAAGGCAGAACTTAATTTTACGTGCGTACATTATTAGGACCAGTAAAAATATTAGCTTGGCGATTATTGGTGATATTTTAAAATAGTTTTTGATTTACTTTTACTTTCTTTCGACCTCTCGGAGAACGAATTATTGTGATCGTCAAAAACAATCAAACTCAAGATTTTTGGTTTTCGCAATGCCGTCTGTCTGTCTAATACTGGGACTAAAGCCAAAACCATTTTACCGAACGGGATAAAAGTCAGTATTTAGGGTTTACATAAGGTTCCCCAGAGGGATTTTTGGAACTATCTATCTCTAAAATTAAGATTAGTTTACATAAGGGCAAAAAAAATATCTCAAAATCGGCTCTAACAATTTTGATTGAAATTTAAATCCAGGCATTCATTGTTTGACATAACAAACAAGATGGATCAACTCATTTTCCCATAAACATGACTGAGAGAACTTTACATAAAGAGTTATTTTCCTATTTTGATCATATCTCCGCAAAACTTTTATTTGAAGTAATATTAATGAAAAGTTCAGTATACATCGCCCAATGTTAGTACAGCTTTTGAAACTCGTTAATATGTTTAGGTAACGATAATTTTCTCTCTCTTTTTTTTTTAGGTGTACAAACAAAGTTGCAAGGCAGCGTCCATTACAACTATGCAAATAAGGCATTTAAAACACCTGGTGGATAATATTAGTAGGATGTACACTCAGATTTCATAAAACTAAAGAGCACTTTTTGCACATTGTTGTCTAAGCTTGAGGTGGGAATGTAGGGAACGCGAATCAATGCCAATGCCAATTTTTATAGCAAAACATTTTTATGGCCAAAATAAATAATATATTGCTCCAATAAAAATAAGAATTCAATTTTGTTCAGATGCTGATATCAACAGTTTTTGAATATTTGTCAAGGGTGTACAGGAATATAATGACAACTTTTTATCTTAATTGAAAAAGTTTCTCGTCTAATGCTATGCTCATGTTAGATGTTCAACAAATGTTGATATCACCAAGTGAAGAATATTTAACTCTTATGTTTCAACTGAACCAATATTTTATTTATTTTTGTCAACAATATGTTTTGCTATATTTACTTATTTTTAGCACCGCGTTTTACTACCTGTTCAGGTTATACGCATATGTACTAATTGAAATAACGAGTTAGGGATGAGGAAGGTTGAATTTAGATTACGTGTACCCTCATTTGTGGGAAGAAAGAGTGGAAAATCATTTTTAAAAAAAACACCCTTAGTACACCCGACCGTTACTCGAACACCGATCTCCTTGTCATCGGCAGTCTAGTATAGCAATAGAATGACGCCTTTAACCATAAGGCCACCGGAGTAGGTGTTTAGATATAAAAACTGCAAAAACACTGCCCTTAACTCGCATTACCTTCATCCCCACCTTAACATAGTTATTTGTTGTTTCTTAAAAGCTTACTTTCTCTTACCCGCTTCGGTGGATTTATGGGGACTGAATGTCAGAACAATCTTAAAACTAGTTCGACAGTGAAGGGGACTTAGAGGTTTGAATCCTGTCTGGGTGGATTGAGAGTGGTTTTCCTTCAATTAAGTCCCATTAATTCTTCTGTGCATATGCGGGTACAATTCCTTTCATTTATAATTCACTTCTTCATACACTTCCAGTGTGATTAGATTCAAAGAGTCAGGATGGGTCGTAAGACGTGGTGGTAAAACACCATGTTTCTTAAGATAGTTTTAATCGCTGGTAATAAGTTGCTGTAAACTACCAGTTTTTATCAGCCTTTTGAAAATGCGTTCCAAGGACGCCAACATACTTGAACGAGGACGCTAAAACGTCAGGCAATATTATTATATGGGTGGAGCAAAGTCGCTGTCGCTAGGTTGGAATCACGTGATAAAGTATAATATGCATCCCAATTTTCACAGTAGTAACCTTATTTAACAGCTAGAAGAGTTACTAGATCTACTTGCACGTACAGTAGCCCCATGGCTTCTTTGGTGCTGACTGACGAATTCTGACAGTCAACATGTAGGTATATACTTAAATTTTGAATGTCAGCAGTGACTGCAGATCATATGTTTCGGCGTAAGGACACATAATTTGGTTTGGTAACTTTTCAAAGCCCTGAGCTGTCAGTCAGCACCAAAGAAGATATGGGGCTACTGTATTCATACGTCAAGTCATGTTATCTGCAGCTATCACGCTTGATAAATATTATAAAAACCTATATAACATCAATGTTGGCAGCAATTATTATTTTTCTCTACGAGGCCCGTCCTATGAAAGCTTGACTGTGACAAAGCATTATGTGTTCTCGTACTGGCCGCGGCGACCAGCTCGCAAGTAGAGCCATTGCCTTAAATCAATCGTTTACACTCCGTTGCACACAAGGAAACTATCGCCCGGCAACAATCGCTCAGTCAAATTAGCAGGTAATCATAGGCAACTTGCAGGCAATTTCAATCGCCCAGAAAAATTGGTACCAAACTAACCAGGGTACACGAATAAATTGGTCATTTATGATTATGGATTCATAGGACGATGTTCTTTGACTGTACCTCCTAAGAAGGAGGTGGCGAAGGAAAATTACAAGACGAGTGCAGATATTTTATGAGCCTCCGTATATTATTAGTTTCTTTCATACTAATCATGAAAATCTCCAATTAAATTAAGATACTTTTTTAAAAGCATTTTTGGATGTCATTGACGTCCTTTGATGAGCTTTTCGGAAATGCGAGAGAAGAAATTCTGAAGGCAGCCACTTTAATAAAAATAGCAATAACAACATCCTGTGATAGGTGATTTTGGAGCCACCAGCATTATGGACACTATGTTTAATTCAGGTAAACTTATCTCAAAATAACTGCACAGGGTTTGACACTGCAGATAAAAACCAACAGTTATTCAGATAACCAAACTAAAAAAGATAGCCTTCCGCATCAAGAACAAAATTCGACACATGGCTTGTGAGTTGGCACCGCTTGGGAGACTGGCCGGTAATCTTTGCCTCGTGCGAACTAAACAATATAAAAATGTGATTAACCAAACAGTCATCGGGTGTATGAAAATCACCCTGATGGGCAAATACCCCATAAATCACCAATAGTGGGTCACTTCTGATCAACTGTTGTCGAGCTGGACATCTAATTTACTTCGTTTGAAAACCCCCAACTTAACTCCGTGTTAATCAACAAAGTGATAGTTGGTCGGCGATTGTTTCCAAGTGTGAAACGATTCATTGTAATAATACAATAATTTGTAACCTATTTCTATTTCAATTCAAGGCTTCAAGTTTACTTTAAATGAAAACATTTACAAATGATTTATATTATAACTTAAATTTGAATTTAAATGTGAGTGTAGGTTATATAAACAAATAATGTTATAAGATCAAAATATATATTGATTTACAGTTAAAGATAGACTTAGTATCAGAACTCTATAAAATATCTTTTTCAATTTCCATCACAGTAATTATTTTAAATTACGACCTTTATGAATGAAAAAACACAAAGTATGCCTGAAAAACCATTTAAGCTACTCCAATACCATACATCGATATTTTTAATTGAAATGGCGTTTCACAGAAGTAAGACTAAAATATACTGTGAACGCCTTTGTATTGAAGTCCGAATCACTTCTACATCGCCTACTTTCGCACGCAAGCTAAGACTAAATTTTGACCTAACCATTATTCGAACCAAGGGTTAATGTCAGTGTTTGACGCTCAACTTTATTTACCACAGCCAATAATTGCCTGCAAGCACGCTTATAATTTTAGACTTCCTGCTTTCGCGCCACGTCAGAACTAAATCTCGACTTAACCGAGAATAGAACATGGAGTTGGAAGTTCAGCTTTTGAAGCAAAGCATCACCCAAATCAAGCTTACAGCACCAGACATATGTAAATATACGATTCACATAGATAACAAACAACACGGCTCTGATGTGCAGTTTTTGATCTGACCAGACTACCTATATCCTGAACAAGGAAAAACATAAGGGCGGATGTTGAAGTACAGGCAGTACATACGAATACCATTAACGCAAACAATATCCCGCGAAAAAAAATAATCCCGAATAAGCCCTACAAACCATACTGGCATAGGTGGTCGTTTACATATGGGCTGGTTTCAACGGTAAAAATAAAACTATCACTTTATGTATGCCTGAAGCGGCCTTACACCAAGGCAACACGTAGCATGCGACATGTTGACTCAATGTTGTACAGTAACCCCGTGGCTTCTTTGGTGCTGACTGACGGCTCACAGCTCACTTATGACAGTCAACATTTAGGTATATACCTAAAGTTCGACTGTCAGAAGTGACAGCTTATAAACACATGTTTTTGCTGACCATATGGTTCGGCGTAGGAATACAAAATTTGGTCTGGTAACTTTTCAAAGCCGTCAGCTCTCAGCTGTGAGCTGTCAGTCAGTACCAAAGAAGTTATGGAACTATTGTATGTCGGAGAACACAGCTCCTTGCAATTTCTGTAGCATGCTACAAGCATCTACACCAAAGCAACAAAAGTGCCCCTGTTTCCAATCGCCAGTTTTCTACAAAGATATCATCGAGAACGATGATTGCGGCCACGTATTGTCTTATTCTTGCCAAAGAGATAAAGAATCGGAGGAGATGAAAAAGGTGGTGGAACTGGCAAGTGTTTTTAGGACGAAATTTATCCCAACAAGATTTCATATCATTAGATGCGATTGTCTGGTCTTTGTGTTCGCGATGAAATTGGGTACGAGGATTATTAATTTATCTTCTTCTTTAAATATGAAACGTCACATTCATTCTAATATTGATTATTTATTTAATTATTGAATTAATTATCATGAATACTCTAAAAATATATTACACTAATTATAACTATCTCTCAATTATTCACAGAGAATGTTTATTCACCATGAATATGCATCCATGAAAACAAGTTGAAACACATTCTACTTTTACTTTTACACTAAGATAATTTAGAAAGGGCTTTATTGACCAAATAATTGTAATATTTCATTCTACTCTGATAAATTAACTTATTACAACATGCAATTCAATTAGTTCAGATTTTTTCATATGGATATTAAATTGCAATATACTATTCATAGCTCTCCAACAATCCTTAAAAAATATCCACCTTCTTTTTGTTGTTTTAATAATCAATTAATCGGTGGTCCCAAAGTATGGCATAGCTCCTATACTCTTCAATAAATTTCAGCGTTTTCTCATTTGACCAATCCATCTCGAAACACTGAAACTATGCACTAGAGACAATAACAAACTCAAAATAGGGGTACGGGATACACCGCACAACACCCTAAGTCGCACGGGTTTGTTGCCTCTGAACCCACTTCCGGCGGGAAGGTTGAGACACGTGGCACTAAGCAACTTTTGTAGCAAGGTCGCATGCGGCATGGGAAACAAGGTAATATATATGTAGCATGCTACATGTTGCTTCTTGTTGCCTCGGTGTAAGGTGGGATGGAAGGGAACAAAGGTTATGGCCAGTATTTTAATATTCTAATAGCAAAAAATATATTTAGCAATATTGAATAAAATATTGCTGTAGTCACCCTAAGTAAGATTAGTTTAATTTTTATAACTATACAAATATCAAAATTTCCTGAACCCGCCGATGACGGGGAGGGTAGATCGAGGTTCACCTCTCGGTCGAGTGCGCCTAGGTTTAGTCCAGATCAGTTTCCCCCCCCT
>CABFVX010000011.1:489889-547449 GCA_902151425.1 Timema shepardi | reverse complement strand
CTCCACGCAAATGCGGGTACACTTCCAGTAGATATAACCTTCCTTATGCCTTAAACTATAAGCGTAATTAGTACATAAGCGTATAACCCAAAAGCGTAGTAAGACGCGATGCTAGAAAAAAGTACGCCTACTAGTCAAATTCCGCTCTGCCCACCACCAACCGATGCCAATTAACTGATAAATTTGATTCAAGATTACGATTGAACCAGAAAACGCCGTGTCAAGGTGCAGTTTTTTTGCAATTTTCATTTGACAGCAAGGAATTTAGAATAAGTTTATTATTGCAGTTTTTCTAAATATGTAAAACTGTTCATGGTTCCACTGTTGCGACGTCTGGTTCGAGCTGTATTACTTACCTAAGTCGAATGTTATCAGCGGGGTGAGAGGGACTCTTAAGATAAGCAATACTTAATGAGAATGAGTACTTGCACCAGTAGTCACGCGATATAAGACGTCGGGCTCAACAAAACTGGATTTCTTATTACGAGGTTGAAATACTATGGAATAAAAACGCCGCGCTTTGGGCGTCAATAATAAAAACTATGTGATCAATCTCCCCGCTTCGGGCGTCGATTGATACACAACGGATTAATTCCTTGATATAAAATGATGTGATGTTTTTTTAGGTTGTATAAAGCTCCGTTATCGAGCGCCTATCATCACTGCGGAAAAGATACCGTTTAATCAGCTGTCTATAGCCCCGTGTTCGAGCACTAATTAAATCGGTATTAATATTATTAAAGAAAGAGAAATGTTGATGGCTGTTATTTCACACACGGTTTATTTATTTTACACCAGTAAATTACTTGCACATATTTCAGTTAAATGTTTGTTATCACTGCACACTTGTGATATTGAAGTGACTTATATTGTAATGTGTTAGACTGTGATTGACTTGTGAGTGAGATTTCTGTGGAGATGTTTGCTCCAGGAGATCATCCTCCTCGTCGTGGTCGTGGTCCTCCTCATAAACATACGTATAATGGTTTATATAGGCTATGACATGATCCTTGCATTTTCTCCCCTGGTCAACAATGTAAAAACTAACCAATAGACAGAGTCCTGGCGACACGTTTTGTGAGGGCTAGCTTCTTATTGGTATAAAGAAATGGCGTGCTCTGCCAAATACTATGAACTTGTTCCCTTTAACAGGAATTGACGCAGTAGATATTTTAACAAGAAGGAAGGTATAAAAAAAATATTTTAGGGGTGAAGTCCTTTTCACCTCATTCTGAGAAACGCGTGTTTGTTCATGGATGAATCTTAAAAGGATACTCTACCTATATTACTTTAAAGAAAAATTACCTTCATCCATGACTTTTTACATAATTTAGATTAATCCAAATCAATATCATTACAAGGTAGTTGAGGTTAGATTCCCCACAAAGTTAAAACAATCTTTCTCAACCCTAACCTTTAATGAATCAGTTAATAATAATGTAGTTATACGTAGCCTAAGATTACAACACATAAAATGCTACTATTAATGGTTAGTTAAGCTGATACTATTGTTTTGGGTATTTAAAGCAAATTTCTTAACATACATTAATTACCCACTCGCTTAGACTGGTACAACACCTTAAACAACATCCTTTTAGGAATTAAATCCAATACAAAAGTGTAGTTACCGCCTCTATGGTCTAGCGGTCAGAGTTCCTGGTTACAGATCTAAAGGTCTCGGGTTCAATCACCGGAGATTCCAGATTTTTTCTGCGAATCAGGGGGTTTTGGAACTGGGTCAAACTAATAAGCCTCGTGAGTAAAAATGAGAATCTATTTGAATACAGAAGAAGCTCCAGTTTAAAAAACTGAGATTAACGACCGAAGGGTTCATTGTACTGACCACATGATACTCTCTATCCGCAAATGTTGTCACTATCACCGTTGATGATGGTGGCAGCGGTCGCTCAGATGGTATAGCNTATATATATATATACCTGGTGGTCTAGGGGTAAGGTGTCAGACTTCTGTGCTGGGGGTCCGGGGTTCAATTCCCGATCCTGGCACAGAATTATCTGATTGGCAAACCCTTCCTCCACCTCTGGCAAGACGTGTATTAATCACAACTTGTGAATGTGTGTGATGCCAGGCCTCCACCATGGTTCGGATTCCACGTTAAACTGTAGGTCTTTCATTTCATCTCACAATCACCCTACAATTACACATTAGCGTGAGTGCGTATAACCCGAACGGGTAGTAAGACGCGGTGCTAATAATAATAATAATAATAATAAAACTATGAAGGAAGAATGAGAAATTAGTCTGGAGGGAATGGGGGGAGGTGAGGAAGTACCCCCACCCTAATATTAAGCACCGGGTTCCCGGGTCAGAGTCGGGCTCACTAGCGCCCAACTGTCTCAAAATACCCCTCCGGCAACTCCACACCTGTAAAAGGCACAAGGTATGCAATTAGGAGAAGGGTGTGACTGACGCGCCGGATAATATTATTATCGACCTTAATAAAGGTGACAAGGGAAGTAGGATGAATGGCTGCTATTAGTAAATTAAACAATAGACCCTTCCTTCCACCACCAACAGACTGCAGAGCTATGGAACGGTTTTCTTGCTTAATACACCTTGCAATAACGACTACAAACTGTACCGAAAACATGGTCCGCTAACAACGAAGCCAGACAAAAAATATAGCAATTAGAGCAGGAAAATAAAAATCAATATACAAGGATTATTATTATTATTATTTAGAAAAAGACTGCTCATATCTAGGATCTATTTAACTTGGTTGCATCATTTTCCCCGTCTTACTACCCATCCGCGCTACACGAATATTTACGCTAATGATGTAGAGATGAGGAAGGTAGATAAACAAGGAAATGTATTCAAATTTGCGTGGAGGGTATGAAAAGTGCACTTTCTGAATATACTATAGTTTGAAATTTAAAGAAGCACCAACACCTTTTGAACTGATTACATCAGCACACAAGTAACAAACAAACCTAATAGGCCTACTAAACTAGACACTAGTCTCGGGCTGACAGTTCGTCAGTGAAAGTTCGTATCGAATCTAACCCGGGACCTCTGGATCAGTAGGCAGACGTGCTACCGACTGATCTAAAATGTCGGCTAGAGATGGGAAGTGAAACTCATGAAGATGAAGAGGAGCAAATAACCTTTTTTTGTGTGTATTTTTTAAACTCACCACCAGCGACAAGGTCAATAAGTTCCTAAAGGGAGAAAGAAGCCTTGTGTTGGTAAAGATCGCATGACTTGTTTCTAACCATTTACTTTCCTATAAAATTCGTTGAAAATGAAGTAATTTTACCTTTTCATGATTTTTTATGTGAAGTTTTTAATTCTATGAGAACATGTTGATCCCTTTCACCTCCATGTTTGGGTCCACCATATTTAAAAAATAAAATAACAATCCACTTTTCAAGAGCGTGGGATCTCTGGACGTCTGCAACGTGCCCCAGCACCTCGGTAGGTGGCCCCCTTGGGGTCTACCTCTATTAAAGTGGAGCGTACCCGCCCACGAGGAGAGGTGCCACACACCATCATCGAGCCTACCTAACGAAGAGAAGAACTGGTCCCTGCACCGCGTTAACGAACGATTGTGTGCTAGAATCAAACAAGGGGGTTGTGGAGAGGGGTACTCTGTATGCCAGGAGGAGGAGGGAGGAACATATCAGCGACAAGCATCCATTAGATCCGCTCCGGTGCTCCTGACGAAGTTGCGTGGTCTGGGGTTGGGGGTAGAGTCTAGTACACTTTTTTTAGCACCACGTCTTACTAACCGTTTGAGTTATACGCTTATGTACTATATAAATTGATAGTTTTAGGGATTAAGAAGGTTATATTTAGAGGACGTGTGCCCGTATTTGCGTGTAGAAAGATTGGAAAACATTTTTTTTAAACCACCCACAGAACATCCGACCAAGATTTGAACCTCCTTCTCCCCGTCCTCGGCAGTCTAGTCTACTGCGACAATAGCGCCTTAGACCATGTGGCCACCGAAGCGGGTAAGTAGTACACTTTGTTCCAATAATGTTTACACCTCCTCATACACGTTAAAAAAAAAGAATAGCACGTTCGACACAAAGGTTATTAACGACTAAGTTTAAGTGGTAGGATGAGAAGGTAAAATTAGAGGAAATGTATTTTTATTGTACGTCAGAATGTAAGTTTTATTTGGAAAGCAACTCTCCAATGCACCCAACTGTAATTCGAATCCCGACCTCCCCATCAACAGCAAACAAGAGTAACGCGAGCCTATCAGCTTGGGCCACCAGTCCACCAATACAGCTCCTCTACACACACTGTATGAGGTGCGAGGAACCCAACTTCTGCCCCTAGTTTCGATGTGGCGACAAGGTCCTTTGGACTCATTTATTTATGAAGCAAGAGTTCCTGTTTTTATTTGAAGGAGTCTAGATTATATAAGAACGGAGTGTACATGGAGAGTCTCCCATTCCATCCGACGTAGGCGGTACACACCCATGTGGCTGTTATTACCGGCACTGGGACATCGTTCGCATGCGCCTGTCAGTCTCATGCTAAGAAGAGGACTAGGTCTTTATGGACAGAGTTTCGGAAGGGTTTTTTTGGTCAAAAGAGCTGATCCAAAGTTCTCGGGTTTCGATTTCTGACTAGTCCTTACTACTAATAACTTAACACCACGAAATAGTTTATTTATTCTTAGGTGGTAAATTAACTGTATGGAGTCCAACTGTTGTGTTTATTCAAGAATTAAGTGCGTAGGAACCTAATACTAAGTAGCCTGATGTGATTCAATGTGGCGTTAAATGAATGTAGACTTACTTTGCGTTTGCGTGTTCATTCCTCGTTAGGGGTGCTGTTGGCGTTAGGGTTGGATAAATGTTACTTTATCTTTTAATAGGTATTTAATGCTCTATTTCTTAACAACAATATATCAACACATGACTTAAAAACCAGCTTAACCTAGTACAACACACCTGATATTACGCACCTAGGCACCCTAGCACCTATATGTTTATTACTTGTAGCCGTAGAGTACATTTTTATTTAACAGCATGATTATTAACAGCTTACTCGAAGAGAAATAATTGAGGAAGGTAGTTTTAAGATGAATTGCACCAGAATTATCGTAGAGATAGTTAGGGAAAATCACCGTGATACATCTCATTAAAAAAAACTCGTGTCATTGACCAAAATTCAAACCGTGACATATGTATAACAAAAATAATCCATTATTGATAGCCAATAGCTTAGTCTGCACCAATTAGAATCGAACTATAATCCCCTAACCAATAAGTCAGCAGGTTAGACTGATGTGTGATATATAGCATACTGAAATAATAAAATAAATATTGAAGCACTTGAATTTTCAAATTTAGTGATTATAAATGTGTGTTAATGCGATTTACATTGAAGCGAGGTAGAGAAAATTACTAAATTACATTTGGACGCAATGTGAATGCTTGTGTACAAACACGAGAGTAATAATAATCATAATTAAATGACGTTCAATTTACTCGCACACGATAGTAAAATAAACTTCACAAATGTAATACGCCTTCAACACACTAATAAAAGATACAAAAGTGATAGTATAATATTTACCAGTGTCACATTAATAACACTCGGTAATCTGAGTGATCATACGTTTTTTAGTGGACATTAAAATACCTGAACAATTTAACACCCAAGTGTATTAGATAAATTATATATATGTTTTGAAGCATTATTGTACAGGGAATTGAATGAGACGTAGTTTTTTTTATCTCTCATGACTCATTATTTTGATAATTTTTGTATAGCTGTTAATTGTGTATTTTTAAATAATCCAATGAAAAAGTGTTACAGTCTTAGTTTTAGGTATACGTACGAAAATAAGTTATTTTACACACCATTTTATAATTTCTAAGCAAATTGTTAGTCTCGTTTGTAATTATATAATATTGGACACAATCTATCCAGACCCTCCATTTATTGCCACAGTCCGGTAGGTAGGGGGAGCAGGTGGAGTGTATGTGAAGAGGAGGGAGGGGGCGCTCGGGCCCTATCTTTATTTTGGAGGAGCTGAGACTTGTTCAATATTTCCCATGTATATTCTAAACATAACGTATTATTTGATACAAAAATCATAATTAATGTTTATTTTTAAGAAAATAATTTAATTTGTAGACCTACGCCTTTTCTAATTGGTCTATCATATTTTCAATTATTGTTATTACAAGATAATATATTATAATAAGATATTAGAATATTTTCTGTACCACAGTTTTGTTATAGTGAGAATACGGTCTATCTTTACTTATCCTTGACTGAATGTAAAGTCATCACAAAGTATTGTGCAGCTAATGAAGTCGGAACCTCATTTAGGTAGGGGCAGTTAACAAAAAAAGTAGGTTTTTGAGAGGCATGGATCCCCAAGCCTAAGAGAGGTTTCCACCCCCTAACCCCTTTAGAAATATTTGAAAAATTAAACTCCTAGAGATGCTTTTATGAGTGGCCATTTCCCAAATATATTTTGAAATTTGGTTGTCACTAGAAGCTATTTAGTGTGTTCCTCCTTAAAATACAAATAAAAAGTTTGTTTGAAAGTTTTAAAGATTTTACACAATCTTTTATTGTGGGCGTTATACGACCATCAAAATTATATTGCATAATTTTAACAAATGTGTCATTTTATAAGCTGTAAATAGTGATTAAATCATTTCAAATCATTACAGTCCACGTGTTATAAGAAGTAAAACTAGATATTTTGTGTTTTTTACGTACCATTGTTAAGGTAATGTCATTAATGTATAGGGATGAAATTTAGTACAGCTAGACATTCATATGAGGTGTACACAATGAAATATTTATATTATTAATAATAATATCATAAATATTTTAATGAAATATGCATAGTATTAATATTATTACTATCAAAATATATATGAACTTTATAGATATTCCACTGTGTACCCCTTATATATGAATATTTAGTTAAATTAAATTTCAACCCCATACATTAATTACCTTACCTTAACCACGATAAGCTAAAAGTATAAAATAGCAAGTTTGACCCCTTATAACACGCGAACTGTAATTATATGAACCCGGCACAGATTTATCTGATTACCAAACCCATCCTTCACCTCTCACAAGACATCTTGTGAATGTGGGGAATGCCAGGACTCCACCGTGGTTCGGATTCCACGTTAAACTGTAAGTCCTCCATTTCATCTCACAATCACCCTACCAATACACATTAGCGAAGTGCGTACAACCCGAACGGGTAGTAAGACGCGGTGCTAATAATAATAATAATAATAATTTTTATTATATGAAATTATTGAATCACTATTCATAGTTTATAAAATGACACACTTGTTAAAATTATGCAATACAATTTTGATGGTCGAATGACCTTAAAAGCAAGTTACTTGCTCAACATTATGCAATACCTCCAGTTATTACTTTATCACACATCGAATTGATTCTGAGTAAGTCAGCAGCTGATTGGCTGTTGGTCAAAATTAAGAACTTAGGAAATGGATATATGATCTTGCCACCAACATTCTTCTCTATTATAGCTTTGAGATAAATTATAAAAATACTAATATAAAGTTGATCATTTCTTGTTTTCTTATTTTACCAATTATTTTGATGCAAGGCCATCTTTCATCTTCATATTCAAAATTATAAGAAGAGAGTGAAATAAATATATATGTGGTGAATGTATTTTGTAGTAGGGGGGGGGGAGTTTGAAAGTAGTGGCCCTCTCCTCTCCCAATTACCAACGGTTCCGTTACCACTGGTGTAAGTAAGCCCTACTAAATTGACTAGAGTGAAAACTTTATGTCCCTAAGTATTCAAATGTTTACGCTGCTTCAGCTTGTCAAAAGGGATGTTAGCACCCTGGTTGCTTGTATCTATAAGTCCAAGGCTTGGTCTCCCGGGCGGATGTGAAATACACGCCCCTTGTGGACAGATACACGAGACAGTGTAACGTGAGAAGCTAGCAGCTTCTGCGCTAATGACAGGTATTAATACCTTGTACAGGCGACTCAAGAGAACCCGGTAATTAGTCGTCTGTAATCGGGGTAATGAGACGTCACTGGCCGGTTGGCTCCTGGAGGAAATATAAATTGGGCCTCCGTAAAGCTTTAGCAGTACTAATTTGGCAAGTAATACAGTTCTTAGTTTTACACAAACATAAAACTTATATTATAAAATACTGCCCTTTAATCTAAATATAAAGGTTTGGGTTGGCGCGGATTACACTATGAACCAAACAATCAAAATGTGGAATGGTAGAAAGTACTCATGTACCCTTCTGTTCTTGTGTCACTGTTATTATTATTATTATTATTATTATTATCATCATCACCTCGTCTTACTACCCGTTCAGGCTATACGCACTTACGCTAATGTGTAATGGTAGGGTGATAGTGAGATGAAATGGAGGACCTACAGTTTAACGTGGGATCAAAACCACGGCGGAGGCCTGGCGTTATCTGTGTCACTGTTAACTATCGAGTTATCTTGGTGCTCATCCATAGTAGTTTGCTAATTATTTAGTTATATTGAATAGTAGTTGACCTCGGTAGTCTTGGGGTAAAGTTGTAGCCTCTGATCCCGATGATCATAGGTTCAAACCCAGCCGACCAATTTTTCTTGAGCTATAAAAATCCGTAGAAGAGCTTCCTTCAGAGGGGAAGTAAAGCCATCGGTCACATGTCGATTGTGGTATGTAAAAAGAACCTTGGATTGTATGTGTGAAAATACCTATCCCGTAAAAATTCGTAGGCACTTTCACTTTCAATCATAGAAATTTAGTGTGGAAGGCAATGGGGGACCACCACACTTGCTGAACTTACTAAAACTTGCACTAGAATTCTACCAGATGGCGCAGGCAGCAATAGGCACCCGAAAGGCCGAGTGCATGTCCAGCTCTAGATGGATAAAAAAATATCAAATCAACCTTCAGGTTGTTGACTTAAGACGAAGAAGAATTGAACAATAAGGGTCGTGTTTATAGTCTAGTCTTGGAAGTCAACCAATACCAATATGCGAATAACAAGAAGTTCGGGTCGACAGGAAGTATGGCTGACCTTCAGTTATAGACATACCCTGATTAGCAGTGCAGTAAACACAGTCCGATTTTAATAGGGAAACACTGTTTTGACAGTTAGCAACGCTACAAAAACAATTTTCCCACATTCGTTAATTGAATCATGTGATTTGTAGCTGTCACTTTTGATTAATATTATCAACATCTAAGAAATAATATTAATAATAAAGTAAAATGTTATCAATGTTGACGGCAAAAATAAAAAAATTAAGTTTCTGGAGCACAATGTCTCACTATAGTGACAAAAGACAAGTTTTCAAATCCCTGCCTAGGTTCTAAAAAAAATGCTGGTTCAGTCCATTCAGTTTAATTTCACTATCGTTCCCCATCTAGCTAATTGAATCTTAAGTAACAACGAGCTTTGAAAAAAAAAAGACTCCAACAACAAAAGATGAAGGTACAAATCCCAGGGCTTAATTACTGATGTCATTACATCTGACAAATGATTAAAGGGCTACTATGAGAGAAATGTCACCGGTTAATGAGAAGGGAAATCTTTTGTTTGTCAACTAAAGGTTCGGGGCTCAAAAATTAAACCCACGGCAGTATTCAGTGCACTAACAGAAAGCATCAAACAGATTTATTTTCCACGGTGTCAAGAGACATTTTATAAAAGAATAAGTGCATCACTAAATCCTTTCCTCCCAGATAAAGTCAAGGGCAGTGATGGGAACTATTGTCTACAGTCAAGTTTTCATATAAAAAAACTTTTAAGAAAATGCAAAATTGATTTTTTAAAACTATATTATTAGTGTCATTTAATAGGTTTTGATAAATTCATTCAGTAAATTCAGTAAACCTCGGTCCAATGCATTTGGGGTAGTTAACACCACTTAACCGTACTTTCTTTAATCGCGCTATGCTGTCTTTCCATGAAAATTTAAACTCTTCATTCTATTCCATTATTAGCCCTAGAACTTTAATTAAAATTTCTTAAAGTTACTATTTTAATATCATTCTGCGCCAAGTCTTTAGATGCCTCTTTTTCCAGATGATGTCAATAATGATAGCTGTGAATTTAGATTAGATAAAGTCAGCAGTGGCGTATTCTGTGAAAAATTAACTCTAAGCGTTGCAACGGAGATTTGATGGCCGAGGACCCTCAACCACCGTTGTCCAAGAACGTTAAGGGATTATTTCAAAAGATATATTTGAAGATGTGTCGACATAGAACAGTGGTTCTCGAACATTTATTGTTTCCCTTTAAATGTATGGCTATCTGAGGAAATTTTGAGACCCTTACCCCCCGCCCCCAACCCCCCCCCTTAGCCCTCCGCCCATATTCTCTCTTATTTTATTTATCCATAACGATGATTACCATCCACTCAAAATGTAATAAAAGTAACTCCATGGAGTCAACCCACATTCAGGCTGTACCTACCGAGTGGCTGCCAAACTGTTTGGCGAATTAGTGCCAACTCTTGCGGATAGAGGATGACATGTGGTCAGCACAACAATGACTCCAGCCATTAAGCTCGGCTTTCTATACCGGAGCCACTACTACTTTATTCGAGTAGCTTCTTATTTATCCACCCTAGGCTGAATCTAGCCCGTTCCAGACCCACTGCTTCCCAGATAATTTGGACGTACCGGGAATCAAACACGGGACCAATGGGTCCATAGCCAAACCCTATGACCACTAGACCACTAGGCAAATTTCCGAATGCATAAGAGCGACAGATCCTATTCAATTAGCCAAGTGTAATTAAAAGAACACAGTTAGCAATACTCAAAGCAAACAATCATAATAAGGGCCAGTTTCATAGTCAAATTTAGTATGCCTCAAGTGCGGCGCTACACTAAATACAAAACGACACCTACCTGAACTCGAATGGAATGGGCCGTTCTCGCATAGGAAACTGGCCCATTCCATTCTGGTTTAGGTAAGTGTCGTCATGTACTTAATATAGCGCCGCACTTGAGGCGTACTAAATCTGACTATGAAACTGGCCCTAAGAGTAAAATGAAGTAATAAATCGATCAAACGTTCATCAGATCTTGATGAGAGGGAATCAGGTGGATTGTCCAACTCACGTTGCAATTAAAACTATTTATCAAAGCCTAACTTATCTCCCACAATACTACTAGGAAACAAACGAGTCTCCCAACTTGAAAATTTATACTCTAGAAGCTATTTAGATGCGTAAACTCTGACTAACATAGGGGAGTTTATCTCAGACTATCAATACTCTATCGCTACGTCATACGTCATTGATTTATTGTTAAGATATTTACACATATATTTTTCTGTAAGTATTGGGAGAGGGGCAAACGGGATTTTACCCCCCCCCCTCCCCACTTTTTTTCCCTAACACCACAAATATTGTTAATAGAAATTTAAATAATAATAAGTAAAACTAAAATATTTAGCATTGAAGATGTGTAGAATGTATATGCAACATTTTAAAACCAGGTTTCAGACTTAAGCCTAATATTCAAAAGGTTTGCCGTTACACACAAAATTAACAATTAAAAAGATACATAAATAATAGCTTGGATACAATTTGCATTATTTAAAACTCTTAGTTACTATAAAGTTACTCCAAATGATTTATAAAAGCATTTAATATTTATAAATATGCTCGGCCTTCAGGGCTTAGGAGGCTGTGCAACCCCAAACCCGCTCTCTCCATCAAAATGTCACTCTCGCTACAGCCTTGATTGAATACCTCCCCCGAGTAAATGGCTGGGTGCGCCACTGATTAAGTAAATTATAAGAAAATATAATTTACTTTACCTTTTCCTTCTAAATTATCTCTAAATGGTGAAATCACACTTCTGACTTTTGTGATTCTTTGATGTATATTTATATAAAATCACAATGACTATTAAGTCATTACTGTAAAACAAAAGCTAAAAGAAAACTATTAAAATTCCACGATCCTTTCTACTATAGAAGAACAAGAATTACCGTCAACTACGGTTAAAGTAGCCTCGTCACCCGCTCTACCACCAACCCCCCTTCCCCACTCTATCAGTACTGAAATGCCTACATTTGGTTAAATGTGTTAGCCAAATACATGATAAAACATGTGATTAGAATACCTAAACATAAATCATGGTATTTAATTAGTGTATATTTTAAAGCTTGTTAAATATAATATTAGCTTACAATTAATTGTATAAATATTTTAAGTATTTTTACTTAAACTTCACTAAATTAGCTTAATAGATAAACATTGTGATCTTGAATCATTTTTCAATAGTTGGAACAATTCTTAGCTTACTTCACATGGCGTGTAAAAAGTGAGCTCATTGGCCAATTACTTGTGGGCGAGCGGAAAGGAATGTGTTGCAACCCCTTAGAGCCATGCGTTTTTCAAGTAGCAAGCCCTGGGTTTCCTATTGTACTAGGTAGAACCTTTTGGAAAAAGAATTACTTAAAACACAGTATTCTTGGAATATGAATCACGATTAGTTTTAAAATTAATAATTCATTACATGTATATTTATTAACAATTTAAACATTAGTATTTACACAGTTCGCACATACAGCATTGAATTAAACAAAAAAACTAGTCCATATCATTATGGGTATGCGGCGCAGGACTAGCATACCCAGAAAATACGCCACTGATATAGTGAGTGAAGAATGATCCTGAGTAGGAAAAAAACTTTGATATCTCAGTGTGCGTATAACCCGAGCGGGTAGTAAGACGCTGTGCTAATAATAATAATAATAATAATAATAATAATAATAATATCTCAGTGATGATGATCCCGGGTTTGACTTCTGTGTTCTGGTATCTCTTTTCCAATTTATAAAAATATAGAGCCTACATTTATTTTTAAGTTATATAATTTAAGGCATTCACAAGTCAATTTAATGTATTGTGAACCTATTATTTCTTTCAATTGGGTCAATTTGAACAAGTGTACTCTAAGAAACAAAGAGTGGCCTATCATTTGTAGTTTCTGTACATTTATTTTCTAATTTTGTAAGTGGCTCTTCCGATGATTACTCAACTATATGTACAAACCCAAGCGTCTTAGCACTTTCAGATGGAACCAACCATTTACCTATCATGTTTCCGTTGAAAGTTTGAATTTATCTCGTGGCGAAGAGGGTGGGGTAAGGGGCGGGACAAGTATAAATAAACACGACTCCTCCGACACTAGCCTATAAATTGTGTTCTAGCTCTCATAGTTTACAAACTGCCACAGTGTGTCTATCGTACAAGAGGCTGGGCAAACTGTGACCATGTGAGGTTAATATAGGGGTGTACATAATAAACCCAATACGCTATTACGCCAGTTAGGAATGTTGTCTAATTTCAACAACCATACATTTATATTATTAGGAACTTAGCGAATGGGAGAATCTAGAACCATGTTCACGGTATTGACCGACAAACCCAATGGGAAGAGATAGGGTTTAATAAGGAGGACTGGATAAAACTAGCTCAAAATAGAGATAGGGTGTAACGAGGTGGACTGGATAAAACTAGCTCAAGATAGAGATATAGTGTAATGAGGTGGACTGGATAGAACTAGAACAAGATAGGAATAGGTGGCGTACTTTTGTAAGTTTAGCCATGAACTTTCGAGCTCCTAGTGCCACGGAGTAATTAAGTAGTAGAACGTAAAATAGCAACTTTATTAGCGTCTTAATCGAAGGGGTAGTAACGTAAAGGATATTTTAAGAGGAAGTCTTACCGCACTTTCGTGGAAGGAGATCGGAAAAAGATTTAGGAAATTACCAGCCCCAGTACACCCACCTGGGATTCTAGCCCAAACATCCCCGCCACCGGAAAACTAGATGAGACTAACGCTTTAGTCCACGTGTTCACCGGTGCGAGTCACAGGGATAGGTCAAATTTGGTGAACCACTTCCCGTGCAGCCAGCCGAGATTCGAAACCAATCACCAGCACTTCAGTACATAGCAAGTCTGACGCTTTAAACCCCGTGAACACCAGTGCGGGTACACGGCAAAATAAATACGTTAAGATGGGATAGAAGGAAACACGAGTTAAAGTCCGTATTTTTGTCGTTTTTAAAACCAAAAACTTTTTTTTTTGCCAAAATAAATAAAATATTTTTTCTGTAGATTTTTTAGTTTTATTGTTTACAAATAGTTATACTAACAGTTCTTTAATATCTGGCATGGACTTGGTGGCATTTGAATTGATACCTTTTTGAAAGAAAGGGGGGGAAATCCTGGTCAACTTTCCCGATGGTCATGACTAATATTAAAAAACTGTTGAGGGCCGAATGGTCTAAGGCATAGCTCTCGTGTTAGAGTGGCCTTCTGATGACGGGGACATCGGGGTTTGAGTCCCATTCATGTCTACTGAGGATGTTTTTCCCTAAATTGTTTCCCACTCTCCTTCCAAGCAAATGAGAGTAGATTGAGTCTAGTATGCTCCCTTCCTCCTCCCGACCCCTTTAGAGTAATTATCATTGTATGCGTATAACCTGATCAGGTAGTTAAAAAAGACGCGGTAAAAAAACTGTTGAGATTACTATTTTTCAGAAAATCAACCTAAACGTATCTACTGAAGCATTATTCTTTTATTTTTATTTGAAAAAAAAAGTGCTTTTTTATCTAGCACTACGCCTTACTACCCGCTCAGTTTATCCGCTTAAGTATTAATTACACTAATGGGTGATGAATCGGGAAGGTTGAATATAGAGGAAGTGAACCCACATTTGCATGTGAGAGTAGAAAACCATTTAGTAAAAACCACTCCCAGTTAACCCGAGCGAGATTCGAACCACAATCTCCCCGTCCTTAGAAGTCTAGCTCAACACGAAACTAGCGCGTTAGATAACTACGCCACCTAGGCGGGTAAAATGTGTCATAAGGATTGAATATTTACGAGCTTCCGCTCGCACTTATTCAACATCTCCTTAAGAACGAACTCTTAAGTAAATCCAAAACGTTTGTCTTGCATAGAAAACTACGTTGGGGTTAGGCAACCTTTGTGTACCCAGTCGTAATTAATGCACCTCCATTTTAAAACTGTAAGAGAAACTTGATTAAAGGGCTCGTCATTCACCTCAAAGGCTAGGATCTTTCAAAACCAATGAAACTACTTACCACGGAATTATTTTTGTTTATAGTCATCGATAAAGAGACACTTTAAAGGAGGGAGAGGGGGACAGCGTTCAGAGACTCTGGAATAAAGATTGAATAGAAATGCTAGCCTAACACGTCCCGCAGGCCCCACGTTGGAGACCAAGGAACCTGTTTGGAACAACACCCCCAGTCCTCTCCAACACACACTCACACATGCAACCTCCCGCGATCACAAGGCAAGACATACATACCTGGGGGGACTGTAACCTAGTCAAGTCGACTCTCGCTGGCGCGCTTGTTAAATTCTCGAACCCCCCCCCCAGCCCCTCCAACTGAAGTCATACTCTCCGTAACCAATCAGGAACCAGTTTTCACTGATCGCTCCAGTAGCCTCCTTACAACACTCGTCCGACACATTACCACGTGTATGTGAATATTCTGGACCCATCAACTCACCTGGAACACAAGAAAACAAATGGCGTGTCATAAGAGAAGTCACGCCTTTGGAAAAAAAAAAATTGTTTTGACTTAATTACTGACATAATTAGGTGGGAGGTTGCAGACGCTAGACTCCTGGGGGTCAGAGGATCAATTCCCGACGCGTTTCTCCGGGGATGATTCTTAATTAAATACGTTTTAGACAGTAGTGGGTTAGAACCACAACCCTACCGTTAACGGCAATTAAATTTAATGCGAGTGAAACGCCCTCGTGTGCTAGACCCACCACTGGGGGAGCCTTTGTTTCTGTAGATATAGTCCAATTTTGAGATTAAAAACCTTTGGTGACGACTAGAAACGTTAAAAGATCTACTTTAACGTTTTTTTCGTCAAGTCATGTGATATGCGGTTGTCACTTTTGATATATATTAGGCCTTTCAATACCTATAAATTAACACTAATACTGCTGTGAAATTTTATCGATAATGATCGCAAAAAATATATATTTATTTTCTAAAAGAGCCCTTTCTATGAAAACTGGACAGTGAGAAGGTATTGCGGTCTAGCATCCTGGTTTCATAACGTCCTAACCCTTTCCCCCCTGGCCCCCTACCCCCGCTAAAAATATATATTTAGCATCATGTCTTACTTAATACCCATTTAGTTTATATGCATATGTACTAATCACGCTAATTTGTTAGGGATTAGGAAGGTTCAATTAAAAAGAAGTGCATCAGCATTTTTGTGTAAGGAGAATGGAAAACCTTTTTTTAAACTCAATACACCCGACTGGATTCAAACCCCGATATCCCCGTCGTAGGCAGTCCAATTTATTGCGAGTGTGACACCTTAGACCATTCGACCACCAAAGCGGGTTTTCAATAATTGTTCCACCCTCCCGCTCCCCCCGCAAAAACAATACATATTTATTTTTGTAAAGGCACTTTCAATTTTTTTTTTTCTTAAATCTAGACTACTCAACATTATTTCTTAAAATTTACATGGGCTGGATTTGAACTAAGTAGCCTCTCGGTGTAGACCTTTAACGTTAACAACCTGAGCTACCTTGCACGAGAGATGAAAAATTTTGGGAGGGAAAAAATACAAAATTCCATCATCATATCGCAACGCTCCCATTCAAGGGCGAGTCTTTAGATTCACACACGCACGCACACATGGCATCGGTCCTAAAAAACAACAACTGGAAAGCCGTTTCTCAAAATTAAATAAACAATGCTCAATAAAAGCAAACAAACGATCACTAACACATGTTCTTAAGATGAGGAAAGCCCAAAGCCAAGCACGGACATGTAAAATCAAGCGCAGAGAAAACTGGGGCAGAGATTTTACTTGCAAATCACTGCGGACTCTTTGTTAGAAAGTGGATTGCCAAAATGTTTATAGGCAGATAGGTTCGACTCGTATTGGCAGAGAGAGGAGGAAGGAACGTGGAAAATGAGGTCATAGTTTACATACAAATTAATTGAATGAATTAAGTATGAGAGGTACTATGTTTACCGAAGAATTTAATCTCCATTTACAGTCCAATTTTAATAGTAAGTGCCTTTTAGAAAATATAAACACTATTTTTTGCGGACAAAAGTGATTTCATTTTGATATTTTATTAGTGTTATTTTGTAGATAATGTCTATGAAAAGTGATAACATAACCTAACGTATGAATACATAAAATAAGATCTAGAAATTGTTCTAGCTGTTATAAGGCCCTTCTCAACAAAAGTGGGCTGTATATATTATAAGCCTATATCTAAATACTTTTTATCAAATCCAAACCTCAATTTTACCTGCAAATCTAGAACCACGAAGCGGAATCCCACAAAAAAATATCCTAAATTTTAACCTAACCTCTAATTTCTAAACTAATAATATTCTTTTACCCATAATGGTGGGCTATTATGTTTTTCTTTAACTTTTATGCTAACCAAACTGGTTTTTCCTACATTAATGTTAGTCCAAACCCACTACTAAGCCCTCTAATACGTCTAAACATATAAAGAAGGTACATAGTTTTTTTGGGGGGAAAATATTTGCTTTGAATTTTGTTCAAAGCTGAACATTTTTTGAATCCTTGAATTCTATATATTCTTCATGATACGCAAGATCAATTCATAATTATATATATGTATTCGTATTTTATTTTATTTATTATGCATAAATAACATCTTTTGAGGTTGATAAGGATCAAACTTGCCACTGTAATGTTCTCTAGTTCGAATACAAACCCTAACATTTAGGAGGGGATGTAATGTTTTTCAGTACATCTACAACAAATAATTGTTTCTCCATTATATATATATATATATATATATATATATATATATATATATATAGAGAGAGAGAGAGAGAAATAGAGAGAGAGAGAGAAATAGAGAGAGAGATATATATGGAGTCCCAGTTTTATACAGGGAATATATAAACACACATACATTAGATCAATGTTAGTCTAACTTTTCACACACACGCATATATAAACATATATATGTGCGTGTTTGTGTATCTGCAAACTTAAGTAAAAGTTGCATTAAGTTTTAAAACACTAGCTAATGGAGTGAGCGTGTGGTTATGTTTAAAAAATGTTCTCTTCTATTTCAACAGAACTTAAAATAACTTCTTGCTTATGTATGGAGACATTCGTAAAAAAAAAATTAAATAGCAATCACTGTGCTTTTGAAGTTGCCAAAAAAAGAACGTAGAAAAAAATAACTAGTCCTTGATTTTTGAACGAGTTCATTCATGGCCTCAGATACAATCTGTATAAAGATATTCTGGTTGCAATAGGGCCTATCCTTAAACAAAATGTGTGCGTGTTTTATGAAGAAACTTATACTAGGCTTATAAGTAATACGCGCCTTTAGCCTTTTAGAGAATATAAGCAATTATTTTATAGTAGCCAACATTTTTTGGTGGTGACTAGATTTAACTTAAATACAGTAGTCCCATAGCTTCTTTGGTGCTTAACGACAGCTCACAGCTGACTTTTAACAGTAAACATAGAGGTTTGTATCTAAATTTTGACCGTCAGAAGGGACAGCTGCTAAACACATGTTTTTGCAGATCATATGGCTTGGCGTAGGTATACATAATTTGGTCTGGTAACTTTTCAAGGTCATCAAAAGTCAGCTGTGAGCTGTCACTCAGCACCAAAGAAGACATGGGGCTACTGTACATATATTTACGATATGGTCAAGTAAAACAAAACTTAAATACATTTTATTATTTCTAATTTAATATTGTTTTTGTCTTTCAACCATGATTTTTTTCAAATATTAACTTTAACTGTTAAAAAAATACTTAGTTGAAGAAACATTAAGATACAAATAACCCGATTTGAAAGTCAACATAATGTGTTTTTGCCGTGCTCCCACGTCTGCTTACTCATTCGGGCTACCTACAGGAAATATTTAACGGGAGAAGGATGATTAAGGTAGAATTTAGAAGAAGGGGACTATAATTTGCGTGGAGGAGTACTGCGTGAATATTTAGGAAAAAACACCCTAGTATATCCAGCCGTGATTCAAACCCTTAAATCCTCGACAACAGCAAGCCTGATGAGATCAACGCCTCTGTCCACGTGCCCACCAGTGCGATTAAGCCAGTATTAACATATAATCCCTATCGACAACAGAACGTATAGTGCGTTCTCTTGAAAGCTTGCGTCCCCGCGGGATGAGGTCAGTTTCGTCACCGATAGAACAGACGCTGTGGCGTGGCGCCGGCGCCATCGATCAGAACCGTCACCTTGGGCCTCCCGTCGCGTTGCCCTACTTCCCAGGTCATGCCCTCCCCCAACGGTCCGAATCAGACATCTATTGGGATCAGAAGGGCTAGGTGAGCGCTTAGCACGTCTTATTATGGATTTACAAGCTCGCCGAAAAACTAGAGCAGATCAGAAACGTAATCACAATAGTTCAGCCTCGTTGGCATTGTCCGCTCAGCGCAACTTGAAATAACTTCAGGTTTCCTTTTTCTGCGCGACACCCCCTTGGAAGACTCTATTAAATTTCAAAGTCAGCCGACGCCATCAGT
This sequence comes from Timema shepardi, assembly GCA_902151425.1. Classification (NCBI taxonomy): domain Eukaryota; kingdom Metazoa; phylum Arthropoda; class Insecta; order Phasmatodea; family Timematidae; genus Timema; species Timema shepardi. The sequence goes on along the minus strand of CABFVX010000011.1, from coordinate 527,884 downwards.
GCACATGGGCCTGAATGAACAAGCCAACTCAAATCAATGCGTATGCATCTACAAAGCGCTATACCAGTAGATATCAACATCAACATCAACAATTGTGAAGAGATCTGAAATAAATCACTTAGCCTAATGTAAAGGGTGTGTGCGTGCTCTGTTTTATTTCACGACACAACGCAATAAATTGAAAACATTCATTGTTATATCAATCTCTAATATCTCTCCATCTACTGGAAAATAAAACAAATCGCTAATTAGCTTTTTCTAATTTGTGTCGCAAAGATATATGGATCATCATACGAATTTTCCCGCGTATAAATTGCTGCACCACCCAGGCAGATTCTGCTCTCAATTTTTAGCGAGTGAGTGAAAAAAACTTTATCTCCCTTGGACTCCAGGCGTGCTAAGGATGTTTTTTTCTAAAATGTTTCTCGTTAAAAAAACCTCCATGACATTAGTCTGCACGCGAGCTATACCGACCGAACGGCCCCCTTTTGTTGGCGAAGAGAGTGCCAACATTTGCGGATATATAGGTTATCAAGTGGTCAGCCCAAAGAAGCCTCCAGCTGTTAATCTCAGTTTCCTAGGCAGGAGCTGCTACTTCTATATTTTAAGTTATATAAGTAGCTCCTCGTTTGACCTCGTTCCAGACTCGTTACTTCACAAAAAAAATATGTATGCGCCGGGGATAGAGCCTGGGACTTCTTGATATGTAGCTATAAACACTAGACTACATCAGAGAGGCGGTCGTTTTCCACCCAAACTCCACATAAATGCGGATACATTTCCTATAGATTATACCTCTCCCATCCCTATCCCAAAAGTGTCGATATGTGAACAGCCCGGATGAGTAGTAAGGGGGTAGTGAGGGTTGCGGGGGAGATACTCAAATTGGCTTCTAGAGCCAAATATCAATAACCTGAAGTTATTAGAAGGCTATGCCTCAAACCCTCCCTTCCTATCCACGGAAATTTTATTCTGTCTTCGTCCTTGATTGTATTCCCTCATAAAGTAAGTTCCTGGGTACGCCAATGTCCTTTACCATTAATTAATTAAGGTTCCATTTAACAGACTGTATTTGCGTGATCACTTTCTTTAAGCGTGCGTAATTAATATTTATATCTTGGTAAACGTATAAATTAAAACGCCTTTGCAGTTTTCTAATTACCATCAAAGGCTAAATATTTTTATTCTGCAAGGAATAAGATGGTGAACAAATGAACAATTAGAAATATATTTTATAATTTAGTTCACCTTGAATTACAAAGTCAATGTCAACCATTACAGCAAATAGCTCAATAGTGAGTCGACCAAGACTGTGAACACTATTTTATAACATTATAAAATAGTGTTCATTACGTTCCATGACGTCAGCCCGCAATCGACCGAGCGTCCACCGCCTGCTGGTGAAGGTGATGCCAACTTCTGCGGATAAAGGCTGTCGTGTGGCCAGTACAACGAAATATTCGGCCATTCATCTCAGTTTTATGGATAGTGACCGCTACTTTTCCATTCATGTAGCTCCTCATTGGTCCTAAAGAGGCTGATTTTGTCCCCATTCCAGACCTGCTGCTTCACAGAAAAATCTGGAAACGGTAGGAATCGAACCCGAGAACTCTGGATCTGTAGGCAGAAACTCTGACCACTAGACCACAAAGGTGGTCAAAACAGTGTTCACTATGGACATAAATAATACGACAAAATCGTACATACTTTCTCATTTGGACTTGGTCTGGAACAACATTTCCAAAATTATGTTCCTAGTAAACTGTTCTCAAACGAATCTGTTATCTGAAAGGCAAGTCTAGCAAGTGTTGTCTATCATGGAAAACACTTTCTTGACATCCATTTTGAACAAAATTTTGAGTTATCAAAAATTAGTAGAGTAAATTACTTTTAATTTAAAGTTAGAATTAAAATCATGATTTCACTCTCATCTTCATCATCCTTACCTCATTTATGTAAATATTATAAACTTCACGAATGGGTGGATAAACCCTGTGCACTTTTAAAAAAATAATTAGCCTAGTTATGTCAAGATGATAATAATAATTAATAATACAACTGAAATAGTGAAAGGTGACCCGGCGGTCTAGGGGTAAGGTGTCAGACTTCTGTGCTGGGGGTGCGGGAGTTCGATCCTCGGTCCCAGCACAGATTTATCTGATTGCCAAACCCTTCCTTCACCTCTGACAAGACGTGTATTAATCACAACTTGTGAATGTGTGGACTGCCAGGCCTCAACAGTGGTTTGGATTCCACGTTAAACTGTAGGTGCTCCATTTCATCTCACAATCACCCTACCATTTACACATTAGCGTAAGTTCATCTAACCCGAACGGGTAGTAAGACGTGGTGCTAATAATAATAATTATTATTATTATTATTATTATTATACTAATAGCTGAAAAGAGTGAGAATAATTATCTACACCAGCCTTTGTCAAAATACGAATAGTCCTTCACATTAATCCACTCGGTTTGACACCCACCGACAGATATTTGATTCCTGGAGTCTCTGACTCGAAGGGGGTGTAACTATGATTTGTCTTTTGTGGTTATGGCCGGCAATTAGACAAGTGCTTACTACACCGACAAACTAATATGAAATATGACGGGAGGGAGATAAAAAGAAGGCCGGCCCCTATGTTCCCACAATACGAGGATGGGCCGTGCTGCACATGACAGTAGATTATTGCCACTGATGCTTCTTGTCTTAAAGAACATTTAACAGTGGCCTTGACATTGATCAAACGACCTGACATCGGTGACCTAATTCAAGCCGCCAGTGCCTCTTGAAGACCGCTCATGCACACTAAATATGAAAACATCTTACGACGACCAACGAAATCTATTCATTTATACGTTCAACACATGGGCCATAGCACATTTATCTAATGAAAGAAATGGGGCGGTTAGTTTGAAAAAAGTGCACTCGCATTAGCGTGGAGAGGGAGTGGGAAGACGATAAATTAAATTTATCACCGCGTCTTACTAACTACACGTTCGGGTCGCACGCTTAAGTACTTATTACGTTAAAGGGTTAATGGGTTAGAAATCAGGAAGGTTTTCCACTCTCCCTCCACGCAAATGCGGGTTCACTTCCTCTAATTCAACCTTCCCAATTCCTAATCCATTAGAGTAATTAGTACTTAAAGCGTATAACCCGAACGGGTAGTAAGACGCGGTGCTAAATATTATATATTGATCTGAAGTCTGCTGGCAATATAATGTATTAATTCCCGATTGATATTTTACTATGAATAACTCAATAGGCCTACACCTGTTAACAATTCCTCCTAGTCGAATCCACGTATCCAATTCACCTGTTTACAATTCCTTCTAGTCGAACCCATGTGCCCGATTAACCTATTTACAATTCCTTCTAGTCGAACCCATGTGCCCGATTAACCTATTTACAATTCCTTCTAGTCGAACCCATGTGCCCGATTCACCTATTTACAATTCCTTCTAGTCGAACCCACGTGCCCAATCCACCTGTTTACCATTCCTTCTAGTCGAACCCATGTGTCCAATTCACCTGTTTACCATTCCTTCTAGTCGAACCTATGTGCCCAATCCACCTGTTAACAATTCCTTCTAGCTGAATCGATGGTGCCCGATCTACCAATTTCCCACACAAAAAGTGTCCAATCTACTACCGCCCATATTCACATGGCCAGGATGCGGGTTAGTATGATTTTGGTAGTACAAATAGTAGATGTTAGTTACTAAGGTTACTAAAATAATGTTTATATATTAAAACTTCAATTCGTGTTATCTGAAACGGTATATTTGATATATATATATATATATATATATATATAGTCAAATGTCATCAATGTTAGCCGCAAAAAAAAATGTTTGAATTTTCTAAGCTCTTCTTCCAACCAAAATCAGGGTTATTGAAATGCTTCAATGCTTCACGAATGAATGCTTCAAATTTCTCGTTAAATACCTATGATAGTTTTCCTATAAAGTGCTATAAATGTCATTTCCTGTATTGCTTGTGCATGGCTAAATGAAGGACAGGCTATCACAGACAAAATATGTAACCTAATAGAACAGGATGAGGTTGAATATTTGAGAACCTCGGGCAATATTTCCCTGGAAAGATAAGGAAAAGACAAACTATGGTAGGGTTTTGGTAGGAGGAAAGATTAAGAAAATACAAACTTTTTCTTTTAAGCCAACAATGATAACATTTTAATATTATCTGTCGTTGTAAAGGTAAAAATAATATCAGAAGCGACCATTGTAGAACACATGACTTGACGTATGGATTTGTGAAAGTATATCTATACTCCATTCACGGTAGGAGTTACTCTCTGAAAGGTCTTTTTTCCTACCAATACTCTGCTATCTAATAGATTTCTGGTAAGGAAAAAGGCCTTTCAGAAAACAATTCCTACGCTGAACATACTATAGTAACGTTTATAGCTGTCAGGTAAAGTAAGCAAACGCAAACCTCCCTTAACCAAGGAAGGAAAACTACCAGCCACTTATCAAAAGCGAGCTCTACTATATTGACAAAGAATCCACCTCAATTAATGGTAAACACAAAAATTAAGCCCTCATCAATGTGACGAGAGTAGCGGTCCTCCCCCCCCCCTCTTCCTGAAGAGAGAGCACTTGTGTTTCATCAACTAGCCGCAACCCTTATTCGCCAATTACAGAGGTGATCATTGAGTTGATGATAAGAATGGATGGAATGTTTCCATAAAAAGTAAAACTCTCAGATCTGAAGGAAATTTCCAACGGACGTTTACAACCACCTTGACCTTTTCATTACTGTACTTGACCCATATGTTCTTTTGTCTAAACGAACAGTATAACTTTATAATAAATAGATATTTATATTAATATTCAAGCGGCAGGCACGAGTTATTTACCATTCTATGAATTTGGGAATAACTCATAGGCTACACTTTTTTTTCAATGGGTACAAAAGCTTTCCCTACCTTGACCAAATTACTACATTTATATATACATGCTATAATAAAAAATAAAGTGGAAATAATTTTAATTAGCAAACAAATTGGCTAGCTTGGGACTTTTACTATAATTGTCACTTTTTGTAAGACTGTACAAAATAATTCACTTTAACTACTAACTTTGTGGATTCGGTAAACACGAAAATTACTAACATTTTATTTCCATTTTGGAATAGAGAAGAGTTAAATTTATTAAAAATATAATAAACCTTTATTTTGGTTGTTTCCTGCACGATTCCGTGCCACCGACATTAGTGTGGTATTTCCGCTCAATCTGGCCAAACAACAAAATTAAGAGAGGAAAAGAAAGCTGCGTGTAAAAACAACGCGAGGCTGATAGGTTGGCATGCGAACCATAATAAATATCCAACCAATGGAATGTTCACAGCACTATTCATTCAACGCAGAAAATGCAAAATAAGAAGGAAAACTCAAACTCATGAATGGTGTATACAGTCTGAGCAGAAAATGAGAGAATTTAATTAAACACACACATACACACTTTTAAATGTATATATATATTTAAGTTTTCATAACTATGCTAATACAAAGTTATAATTAAAACTTACATTAAAAAAATTAGTGAACGTTTCACCTAAACGTCGATTGCATCTTCTAGAGCAGTGGTTTCAAACTCGAATTAATCGAAAGGACCTGGTTTACAACTCTTGGAGTGGTGCAGATCCTAGCCTATAGAAACATGTTTGCTTACTTATGTTCAATATATTACTTTTGTTTTTGAAGTGCGTCTTACTAACCTTCTGGACTATGTTATTTATTATTATTATCATTAGCACCGCGTCTTACTACCCGTTCAGGTTATACGCACTTACGATGATGTGTAATGGTAGGGTGATTGTGAGATGAAATGGAGAATCTACAGTTTAACGTGAAATCCGAATTACGGCGGAGGCCTGGCACTCCACACATTCACAAGTTGTGATTAATCCACGTCTTGTATATGTTATTTTTAATCACGCTCATGTGTAAGAGACGCGGAAGATATAATTTAATGGAAATGTAGCCTCATTTGAATGAACGGAAGGTAGAAAACTATATAGGGGAAAACACCCTCTGTCCATTCGACTGGAAATCGAACCCTTACCTCCACAGCATTGGAAAATTATACCAGAAGAGTCTGACGCTTAACCCGCGTGACCAACAATGTAGGTTTATTCTAGATATTTTATGTTATGTATTTAAAGTCATTAACTACTTAATCTGTGGCATTAGGCACTCATATAGTTCATTGCCGCACTTACAAAAGTTCGCCACCTATTAAACTAGTTATATCCAGGCCACTTCATTACACCCTCTCTCTTTCAGATTCATTTTAATGTTATCCTCCCGTAATATTTTACCCCAGAAACAGCCATGGCAAACTTTGGGGTGTTTCTTGATGGGATTTTATCTTACAGTGAGAGCTCAACGTGCCCACGCCTAACCTCCAAGCGGGAGGACCACCCCTATTGGCTGTGTGCGACTGCTTATTCAATATATTCGCAGCCACCCTTCATATCGAAAGGCTAGCCTCTATCCACAACCTGAGGACGCACCCTGCTATAGATGATACGGACACACGAAACAATGCATTGGCTTATATTTAAAAACTTATATTTTCCCATATATTTAGCGAAATACTCAAAGCAGTATTTATTAAACTATGTGAAAAAAAAATCCTACACTGTAATTAAAATAATAAGATAGAGCAAAGTTTAAAATAGTCATAAGTTTCTTTGTTATTAAAGACTAGCAAGCGTTCTCAGCTTTGCTTCAAACAGACAGAACCAAGTTCTCTTAATTTTAGTTCTTCCGACACAGTTTTTAGTTAGTTTAAAAAAAGTCAAATTTAAATCTTAAAATTCCAAATTTTTTGTGCACATGTTCATGCACCGGTGCTACTAATATTTAAATTTCAAACCTCTGCGTGCGGTATATAACACGCAACGCTCATGACAGACACACAAACTATTCATTTTATTAATATGGATTACGTACACACTAGAATCAAACAATTATTTTTTGTGAGCGCATATAAGTGCAGGCCGGATACTAAGTGTTACAGACAGGCGAGCCGTTATTTTGTGAACCCTCTTACAAACTAGCTAAAATTTATATAAATATTATATTAATATTTCAAAATGGGTTCTGGTGTAAAGGTGGGAGGAGCCCCTATTTGTGGACTTGTTCCGCTCGGTCTGATGATGAGAGAGGTAGAAAGAGAGCGTCGGGCGACAAGTCTAGCAATGGCTGACTGGATTGAAGTGGGTTTGTGTGTTTTCAAGGCGGCCGGCATCTATCCACACTCCTTCAACTCACTTCTAAAAGCGAGAGTTCTCTCACCTTTACTTGGCAACCCCATGCTCCGTCATTTTCCCGCAGACCCCCATCCATCCATCTCTTTCTCTCTCAAACAAATGGATGTGTGTCTATTTCCATAGGATGACCTTGGTGTAGCGTCATGTCATCTGTTCACATGTTTACCAAGACCATACATTCACATCGCTGTTCTTTCTTGCGTGACGAAACATGCATTCACTTTTAAGTGTTTAAAGAAACAAACGGAAATAAAATTGAGCCCTTAAAATAAATAAATAAATGTTACAATGTTAGGGACATCCCAAGCTTCCTGTTGTATAGTAGTAAATGTTGATAAAAATTTCATTTTCTTTTTTATAAATCAGAATCTTTCTACTTTTTTGTACCAAACAGATGCTACAAATGTACTTTTTTCAATCTATCTAAACTTAGTTATTTGGTTTTAAAGTTGCTATGTGGGAGAACGTTGCAGACATTAAAAAAACATATTATTTATTAAGTGGTTTTATACGATTTAGTATTGATTCCACCAAAATGGAGGCGAAAGTTCTGACCAGTTAAAAAAATTACACTATTCTAAAATAATTGTGTGATGACTTGCATAAAACCCTATTTAAACAATCCCACATTATCTTTAAATGGTCTGTTGTGTCCCTATCAAAACATGACTTTATTTGACTGGGGTAAGTTAGATATGAGTTTCCAACCTTTTTCTTTAATCTCAAAAGTAATCATATTCACGTAAAGTCACGTTGATTTTTTTTTAATATTTAAGCTCAAAATTCAAACTTTTCAACTGGTCAGAAACCTGATGATAATTTGTGCTTACATTTTGTTGGAAACTATATCTTAAAATATGAAACAACCTCTTAAATAATGTGGGATTTATAAACGTCCACAACGCGTCTCAGTGCTCTTGTAGCACCTTTTAACAACTTTCAAACAAAAAACAAATATTATCGAAGAATATAAACGTGTATGGTAAAAGTCTCCTTGGTTGAGTGCTGATTGAGTCTGACTTCAGCTTTAGGAGATCCTGATTCAATCCTAAGGCATATCTAATAATGTATACTATTATTCAGTGGCGTATTCTGAGAAAAATTAATAGGTATGCTGTACTCTAAAAGTTGTAGGGGAAATTTGGAGGTCAAGGACCATCAACCACCGTTGTCCAAGAACGTCAAAGAATTATTTCAAGGGATATATTTGAAGATGTGTCCCTATAGAACAGGGGTTCTCGAACATTTATTATTTCCCCTTAACCGTATGCTATCTTAGGACATTTAGAGGAACTCCTCCCCCCTTTCTCCCATATTCTCTCTTATTTTATTTATCCATAACTATGATTACCATCCACTGAATTTGTAATAAAAGTAGCTCCATGGTGTCAACCCACATTCAGGCTATACCTACCGAGTGGCTACCAAACGGTTTGGCAAATTATCGCCAAATCTTGCGGATAGAGGATGTCATGTGGTCAGCACAACGATAACTCCAGCCATTAACCTCGGCTTTCTATACCGGAGCCACTACTACTTAAATCGAGTAGCTCCTTATTTATCCACCCTAGGCTGAATCTAGCCCGTTCCAGACCCACTGCTTCCCAGATAATTTGGACGTACTGGGAATCAAACCCGGGACCAATGGCTCCATAGCCAAAACCTTTGACCACTAGACCACTAGGCAAATTTCCGAATGCATAAGAGCGACAGATGCTATTCAATTAGCCCAGTGTAGTTAAAAGCACACAGTTAGCAATACTCAAAGAAAACAATCATAATAAGAGTAAAATTAAGTGAACATCGATCAAGCGCCCATCAGATCTTGGTGAGAGGAAATCAGGTGGATTGTTCAACTCATTAAAACTATTTCTTTAAGCCAACTTATCTCACAATATGCTGCATGGAAACAAACGAGACTCCCAACTTCAGAATTTATGCTCCAGAAGCTATTTAGATGCGCAAACTCTGACTTACATAGGGGAGTTTATCTCGGACTATTAATACTCTATCGCTACGTCATTGGTTTATTGCTAATATATTTACAAATATCTTTTGCTGTAAGCAGTGGTGGACCCAAGGGGGAAAGGGGGCAAACAGGTATTTGACCCCCCTACCCCCTCTTTACCCAATACCACAAATATTGTTAATATAAATTTAAATAATATTAAGTATAGCTAAAATATTTAGCATTGAGGATGTGTCGAATGTATATGCTACATTTTAAGATCAGGCTTCACACTTAAGCCTAATACTAAAAATGTTTACCGTTATATACGAAGTTAACAATTGAAACTAACATACAATTATACCTTCGATACCATTTGTATCATTTAAATCTCTTAATTAATATTAAACTACTCCAAATGATTTATAAAGGCATTTAATATTCACAAATATTCTCAGCCTTCAGGGCTTAGGAGGCTGTCCAATCCCAAACCCGCTTTCTCCATCGAAATGTAATTCTTGCTACAGCCTTGATTGAATACCTCCCCCCAAAGTAAATGGCTGGGTGCGCCACTGATTAAGTAAATTATAAGAAAATATATTTTACTTTACCTTTTCCTTCTAAATTTCCCTCTAAATGGTGAAATCACACTTCTGACTTTTGTGATTCTTTGATGTATATTTATATAAAATCACAATGACTATTAAGTCATCACTGTAAAACAAAAGCTAAAAGAAAACTATTAAAATTCCACGATCCTTTCTACTATAGAAGAACAAGAATTACCGTCAACTACGGTTAAAGTAGCCTCGTCACCCGCCCTACCACCAATCCCCCTTCCCCACTCTATCAGTACTGAAATGCCTACATTTGGTTAAATGTGATAGCCAAATACATGATAAAACATGTGATTAGAATACCTAAACATAAATCATGGTATTTAATTAGTGTATATTTTAAAGCTTGTTAAATATAATATTAGCTTACAATTAATTGTATAAATATTTTAAGTATTTTTACTTAAACTTCACTAAATTAGCTTAATAGATAAACATTGTGATCTTGAATCTACTGTAAAACAAAAGCTAAAAGAAAACTATTAAAATTCCACGATCCTTTCTACTATAGAAGAACAAGAATTACCGTCAACTACGGTTAAAGTAGCCTCGTCACCCGCCCTACCACCAATCCCCCTTCCCCACTCTATCAGTACTGAAATGCCTACATTTGGTTAAATGTGATAGCCAAATACATGATAAAACATGTGATTAGAATACCTAAACATAAATCATGGTATTTAATTAGTGTATATTTTAAAGCTTGTTAAATATAATATTAGCTTACAATTAATTGTATAAATATTTTAAGTATTTTTACTTAAACTTCACTAAATTAGCTTAATAGATAAACATTGTGATCTTGAATCTTTTTTCAATAGTTGGAACAATTCTTAGCTTGCTTCACATGAACAGCATGACCTGGCGTGTAAAAAGTGAGCTCATTGGCCAATTACTTGTGGGCGAGCGGAAAGGAATGTGTTGCAACCCCTTAGATATTGGGCAAGATCATTAGAGCCTCCCTCGTTTGCCATGCGTTTTTCAAGTAGCAAGCCCTAGGTTTCCTATTGGGCTAGGTAGAACCTTTTGGAAGAAAAATTACTTAAAAAACAGTATTCTTGGAATATGAATCAAGATTAGTTTAAAAATTAATAATTCATTACATGTATATTTATTAACAATTTAAACATTAGTATTTACACAGTTCACACATACAGCATTGAATTAAACAAAAAACTAGTCCATATGATTATGGGTATGCGGCGCAGGACTAGCATACCCAGAGAATACGCCACTTCTATTATTTATGTGTAGAACAACACTGGTATAATATTTTAGACTTCAGATGTGTTTTTCGAGTTGAGAAAGTAGCTTATATGTTGAGTACCCGATACCAAATTTAAAAAATGTTACAGATTAATTCTCCAAGATGACTGGAGGCTTCGTGAAATAATGGCAGTAAATCCAAACAAAGTGTATATAAAACGTAGTACTTTGGTGGCATTTACATGGCTTCGAGATGAATAAATGGCCACATAATCTGCGGTTATGTAATGATGGGATTGACGTGTACACTCCACATGAGAATACATTGCTCTCTGCCACGTTATGTGGAGCATCGGGCGGTCTGATCTGAAGCAGTCATATGTCATGTGACTGCGAGCTGCGACCTTGAGTTAATTCTCGTGTTTATCATAATGACACACTGTACCGACTAGACACGAGGAGATGCCAACCAACTGGTTGGTTCGTCGCTCAAAATTACCACCTTCATTCACGTCCTGCAAAATTCGATGAAATGGCAAATAATACCGATGCGGAGGAGTATTACTTGAAATCTTTTTAAATTACAGAATTATATGAGAACATAACTTTTCAAGCTAATTTGAAAAGGATACCAAAACACAAGGTAATATATTGTAATATCTGAAATAACGTGTGAACCAGAACCGAATCAAACAAGAAGGTCCTGTTAGAGCAATACCCAGAAATGTATTTTGTGTATGTGTATGATGGTAAAAAAGTATGGGGAGGGTGTAAATTACTCATGTTAAATTTCCCCAACAACAGATGACAAGGATTTTATTCAAATATATTCCTTCTTAGAGAAATTTAAAGTTTTTCAGAACCTAAATGGGTTGTAGGTGTTAAGTTTTTCCAGACTTCAATATGATGCCAACCAAGGAATAGAGTAAGAATATAAAAATCAATACGTGTCATACTTTCAAAGAAACCCCTTAAAACAAACAAACCCCCTCAGTAACATTTTGGCTCCTTAACATAAAATCTCTCTCTTTAAACGTTCGACTACGGGAATGAAACGAAATATATATTAAACAGGACGGTGATATTGATTAAACTGTATTGGCCTTTAAATCTGCAGCTCTATATAATATCATGAAAATTGAAAAATGACACCTGGGCACGGGAATCGACACCGGGACCTTTGGCTTAGTACGCCAATGCTCTTACCACTGAGCTATCCAGGAATCGTCCCGTGCTCAGGGTCATTCTTCACTCATATTTTAAGGCTGAGTCTATGATGGACGTGTGGAAATCGTCGGCTACAAATGTGTTATTTATTAAGATCACGAGCTATCAGATAATTCAGCCACCTTCGACTCCGTAGTTGGCTTATTGCTGCTACTTGTACAATTATTATAAACGTAAGGGATCGCATATTTAAGAATCATATAGCCACAGCTATTATTTGTTTTAGTGAGGATTTACTCGCATCTAGAATAATCCTGGGTATGGGACGATTCCTGGATAGGTCAAGGGCTCAAAGCATTGAAGTACAATGCCAAATGTCCTGGGTTTGATTTCCATGTACAGCTGTCGATATTCGATTTTCTGAATATGATATCTAGATGCGAGTAAATCCTCACTAAAACAAATAAAAGTTAATTGATTCTTACAACTATATAAGTCAAAACATAAAATTGTTTTTGAATTTAAAAAAAACCTATACCGCCATACCGGTATATTTCACAAATTCTCACAACCCAATTTTCATAGGAGGTGCTTTTTATAAAATGCAAACATATTTTTTTGTAAAAAACAATTATAAAATTTTACTGTATTATTTGTAGTATTGTAGGTGTGTTGCTAATATTTATCAAAAGTGGCAGATGCAAATCATATTATTTTACGTATAAAAATACGTGAAATTAGTCACTTTTCTAGCAGTCAGATAAGGAAGATTCTTTCCATGGAAATTGGACTGCCTACCTTATATTATTTTAGTTCAACATAGGCCTCTTCTTCTACCAAATACTAATGGAAGGCTATTGTCGAAACGCTCCGTTGATATTAGTCTTGTAACAACTTAAATTTGTTTTTTAAATAAATAAAAATACACTCTTTGAACTTACGTTTCTCTTTACTCGCGCCGCCTTCACTTCCCTGGCCAAGCAAAAGTGGGAATTTTTTTTTTTAAAAATACTTTAAAATACCTTAGGACGGTGGCCAGTCAAAAGTGCCAACAAACTAATAATAAACACGACAAACGAGGAGTAAATGCCCGTTAAGTGCAAGGTCTCTACAGTAGCCCCATTACTTATTTGGTGCTGACTGACAGCTGACGAATTTGAAAAGTTACCAGACCAAATTATGTATCCCTACGCCGAACCATATGATCTGCAAAAAGATGTGTTTAGCAGCTGTTACTTCTGATAGTCAAAATTTAGGTATACACTTAAAAGTTGACTGTCAGTTGTCAGCTGTGAGTTGTCAGTCAGCATCAAAGAAGCCATGGTTATACTGTAGAGTTGCTATAATCGCTCCTTTCAAAGAGCTAACTCACTTTCCCAGGTCCCAATGCAAATCCGAGGAAAACCTCGTTGGAAAGTCATTCACAATGACTGTACTTTGCTCATCTTTACAAGACACACCTAAAACAAGTTTTGCGTTTGGTCATTAATTTAAACATGCTCTTAAGTTTTAAAATACCAATGGTCTGCAATAAATACTAAACACTGAAATGAGTGATATATAAATAAAGTTTATAATTTAATCGGTTTTGGACAATTTCAGTTACAGGCAGTGGAGTGAACGCGAATTTAAAGGCATTTTTTTTTTGCAGTTTTTATAGTAAAATATTTGTTGATCAAAATAAATAAAATATATCTCCAGCAGAAACTTAAAGTTTAATTTTCTCCACATGATGATATCAACAACTGTTTTTGAATATGTTTCAAGGATGTCCTGGGATTTAACTTTTTGTCTCCATTTAAAATTTTCTCATCTAATGTCAAGTTTATCATCAAGTGCTAATAGACTCAGGACAGATATTTAAGAATTGTTACTAGCACCACGTGAAGAAAATTAAACTATGTCTTTATTTGAGTAAAATGTTCCCTTATTTTGGCCAAAAAATAAAAAACTGCAAAACCAATTACCTTTTCTCGCGTCCCCTACACTCCCATCTTAAGGTGTATTATGCGTCATTTAACTGGCAACTTCCTTCTCCGGTTTTCTTCGGTGATTTTATAATGGCTGTTCCCAAATACTAAGAGAAAAAAATGTTCACTTTACGTGCAAGTCGCTAATCAGGATAGAGCCATGAATATCCTAGAAACACTCAAGATATGGTTTTTTGTTTTAGATTTTTCCTATACTCGGTTGACGTATGTGTTATTTGCGTCCTTTGTTTTGATCTAATAAACATATTTCAATCAAGCTTGGTGCCGGCACACACATACACCGCCTTTTGGACACCTATGTTTTGTATTATTTTTTTTCAGGCCCGCCATTCCAAAGCCAAGGATACAACAACGTTAAAAGAATAAACTATTTAAGAGTCATACAAAAAAGTTTACACACTTGAGTTGCCATGCCTCTATTCGAGGAGAAAGGAATAAAGTGAAATAAATATAATATGTAGAAATAATTTTAAGAAAATCACATTAACAATAAATCATTAAAATGTATATGCAGTTTTTTTGAAAAGTGTATCGTTTTAAGTTTTACAATATTTAATTTCAAAGAATTCGGTGCAAAATGTATGTTTATATAATTCTTTATTAGATTATAAATTATACTAAAATTAATAATCCGCTGATTGTATATTAAAAGGAAATACAACAACTTTAAATAATCAAGTACTTGATAATGGGTTCATACTTTTATCCCGATATTAGATTCGTGACGCTACCTATAGTTAATTTGATAATAAATGTATGTATTTTTTCTGGGTACAGTAGCCCCATGGCTTCTTCGGTGCTGACTGATAGTTTTAAAAAGTTACCAGACTAAATTACGTATCCCTACGCCGAACCAGATGATCTGCAAAAACATGTGTTTAGCAGCTGCTACTTATAACAGTAAAAATTTAAATATATACCTAAATTTTGACTGTCAGAAGTCAGCCGTGAGCTGTCAGTCAGCACCAAAGAAACCGTGGGGCTACTATAGGTTTGTAAGTCGTTTATAGCAAGCACTGCGTTGAGAAAGAGCACGTGAAATATATATTAAAAAAACATAATGTATTTACATTTACTAAATACTGGTAAAAGGATTTTTTAGTTGTGTTATCGTGTGGTTCCCAGTGCAATGAGAAATCCCAAGTTTTGTATTTGAATATACCTACTTCCAGTATCAATACCTGTTTTCCTGACCGAATAGGCCCAGAGGTAGGGAGGGAGGGCACTTGCAAACAAGTTCCGGGAATTACGTTTCGCTCGAGCAAATATTCCAGTTTAGTATGAAAAAAACAAAAAAAAAGAACCTTGTAAGTCTGAACATGTTTCTAAATGCCAACAAGCTGTTTCTATATTTGTTATGAACACGCACTTAAAAAACCTAGTTTGACATCTTTACGATTTCTGTGAAATTTCAATTGAAATCTTTACGATTTCTGTACAGTTTTATGTTTTAATAAGGCCTACACTTGCAAGTTTTATTCAGGTAGATTATTTTAATCTATTCGCACGGATGGTTACATAGTATAAGGTGTCAAGCTTGTAATAGACTTTAATAACGGTGCCGGGAAAGTTTAGGTCTGAACCTCAGCCTTGTGTATTTGAAGTGGTTTTCTTAATTTGATACATAATTGTGTTTTCTCCATCCCTTTTCCGTTGATGCGGGTGCATTTATTCCCCATTACCTTCTCAAAACTTACACCTTAGTAGCCAATATGTAGAAAATAGGCCTACTATTAAAAATATAGATTTTAAAATGCACAGGGTGTGACTTTTTGTCAGAGATCTACGTCTTACTAAACCGTTCAGGTTATTCACACATTTAAAATAACGGGGTGGGGATTAAAAAAAAAAGTAAATTTCAGAGGAAGAGTACTTGTAATGAACTGGCTTTATCTTTGTAGGACTTTGTTCTCCTGTCAAGTAAATGCTGGTGCAGTTTCTTAAATATATATCCTTCTCATTCCGTTCCTTAGGTTATGTAATTATTGTTAAACGGCACCGTACATACATCGAAACGTCTGACTAAATAGTTTACGTCAGAAACCTATTTGGCAAGAACTGTCTCTTCGGTCGGTACGTACGGTATGAATCATAAAATACCAATTTATCCTGGGAATGTTTAGTTTGTAAGGCTGTCAGCCCTGCGGAACTGCTATGCACGGCGAAACGTCCGGTGGCCTTCAGAAGTTGTACAGGAAGGACAGCGAGCAAACACTCATTCTAACTTCCTTCACGGTAGACATACGGTTGGGTCGGGCTCGGGACGATGTATGAAGGAGATACAAGAGCAATGGCCTAAAGAGACCAGGGTCGAGATTCATAAGATTACCTCGGGAAGACCATGGTTTGATCCCATGTGGTGGCGATGACCAAGATATTTTATATTGACTTCAATCGGTGAAAAATGACAAAACTGGACACGGAAATCGAACCCGGGACCTTTGGCTTTATGTGTCCGATACTTGCACAAGTTACAACAAAGACTCAATACAACAACTAACAACTAGGGAAACATTTGCCTTAGATACAAGATGAACCAGGATTGTTCAGTGGTAGAGCAATAGCGTGCGAAGCCAAACAACCCGGGTTCCATTCCCGTATAAATACCGTCATTTTTTAATTACATGAATTTGATCCAGCTATAAGGACTGATCTTATGGACCATAGTTACGTATCAGTTTGTCATACAATTTGGATTTTTCTTAAACACTATTGGCAGGATATATAGCTAATATATAGAGAGATGTGTATTTAATACTAAGCGTTCGCCGTAATTTCTTATGTTAAATTTGATTTAAAGTATTTTGTTGGTATGGTCAAAGGTTTCATGCGTACTCTCTAGGCGAGGTTTCAAATATGCACCCCAGTTGTATTCTATAGTTCAGGGTTGTCCAACTTGAAGTTAGCTAAGGGCCTAATTTTATATTCCTAGACAGTGTATGAGCCACAATGTACGGTATTTTCAATATTCAAATAAATTAAATAAACAAAAATGTTACATGATAGGCCTATAAACTAATAATTAATTAATAATATATTTCATTAAAAATATTGTAATTGATATACAGGACAGTACAGCAAATAATACATACAATAAATTTTATACAATCTAAATCTGATTACGTTTAAAAAAATTCTTGGATGACGTGTTTTTTTTTTTACTTTTCTAATACGTTAAAAAAAATATATTTTTTAAATAATTGACTTTGCACTTGCGAACACAGTACTTTTTTTGATTAGCTCACAACGTAAAATTTTAAGATATTCGAGAACTAGCTGTGAGTTTTCCTCTTTACGTTAATAAGAGGTTTCGTAGTTTTATTTCCCCATCTTATTGACATGACAAAGGCTGGTTGTAGGTGTAGGTGAAGGGCAAAAGGAGGTATAATATTAGAGAGAATAGAGAAGTGGTTCCATAAAACTACAAAGCCCATTGTATTTTAAGCCGTATGGCCTTACAGCATAAACCCGAGCATCCCCATGCATTCAAATCATATCAAGATCCCAACCTCCCTAAGTCTAAGAAAATAACATTTTACCTACACCCGAGACCAAGCGCAATCATTCACCTTCACCAATGTTCGCCTCAAGGGATATCTAATCAATTTGACTTGTATTCTTTTACAACCTCAGTCACCGGTACACCCTAATTTAATTGCATCCTCATACCACCACAACGGCAACATGTTACTCAAACATAAAAATCAGCCTAATATTCTCAAAATGGCTACACCCTATATCACTTCCAAGCGACCTACAGGTCTCATGGATTTATCTTCACTCTCCCTCTCTCTCTCTCTCGGTTAACTGTTGACAAATATCCTCGCTTTAAGCTAGTATGTTAGAAGATGTTGTCCTGGGGTAGAAAGGAAGTAACCGACTGGCAATCTACCGACTAACGTTGCAATATTGGTATTATATTTAAGTGAAGAGTGACCACATCAAAACAAGAGAATTAAAACGCTGTTTCTAAATAAGAACCATGCAAGTTCCATCAGAGATAATACCCAGTGTAAGAGCTTCCACTTAGTTGGTTCAAAAGGATGGCAACATCCGAAAGACGAGCGATTGATGTTTTGTCGCTGAATTAGGCAGCCGCCTTAAACGGTTTCCCTTTCTTCTTCCACGCAAGTGCGGGGAAAACTTTCTCAACCTTATAGTGTAAATATGCGGATTTCTTGGACGGGTAGTAAGACGCGGTACACAAGAAAATGTATAAATTATATTGAGGCCTACACTAACTTGTCGACAGAAAAAAAAAAAACGTGTTCTTCAGTTCATTGCTGAGAAATACTAATACAGTAATTGTCTGGACACCTATTCGGGAAACAGGAATCACCCTTCCCACGTCACACCAAATTCTCGATCCAAGCGTCCAAGCTATGACTAGCATAAAATAAATTACAGCTAGCTATTAAAGGCTATACAAAAAATAAAGCAGGGTAGGAGGGCATGGAAGAGTACAATGAAGTTTAAACAAAAAACAAAAATTATATGTGTACTTTAGTTCGTTCCCTTTGTCCCGTTTCCTCGTCAGAAAGTTTGCTCAGGATCAGATTCTTTAATCAACAACCTTACCACCAGTTGAAAATTTTATTCACTACAAATCTTTTTTTCCAAATTTAAGCCAGTAAAAAAGTAGCCTATAACGTATGTAAAATTAAAACATGAATTTCCCAAACTACAAATTTATATTTGAATGTTAGTTTAATAGTGCACATCCATGCATATATTAGCACAATCATTTTTAAAGATCTTGTTTAAAATGTGCTAAGTTTTTATATAACTCTGAGGTTCATGAATAAAGATTGAAGAAATTTATAGCATGTTCAAAAAGACCCATTTATTTCGAAGCCTTGTTGGCTTCTTGTAAATTAGCTACTAGATTTAAAAGAAATTAAAGTTTATCAGATTTGTTTTTACCATTAGTTGATATTAATTATTTTTGTTTGACATAATTTTTACTTCATTATCGGCCGCATGGTGTGGTCAATTACCTTCAAGTTAAAATGCCTAAATATGCTGACCATCAAGGTCTAATAGCTTTGCTAGTTCAAATTCCAGTCTTGTCGAAGCTAATTTGTCTTAGCTTTATGCGAAATTGCATGTGATACGAGGTCTTTTTAGTGTTTTTTTTTTATAAACGTGGTCCTAGGTTTTTATAACTCTAAGCTTGTATTGAGAACCTTAAAAACAACACACGTACGTAAATATCAGAATAGTGGCTACTATTTATGCATGTTTTCTTGTACCCTTTTTATGAATACTGTTTAAACCATAAATAAGACAGTATTTATTTTTAAAAAATTCTGGCTTTGGCCTTGTATACAATGTATCAAAGCGATATTTTGTAAACATATACCAATTAGGTATTGTTAATACCAAATAATCAAAGAGAAAAAGTTTCATTAATTCCAGGATACCCTTGACATATTTAAGAACTATTGAGGTCATCATGTGCATAAAACTAAACTATGTTTCTATAGAAGAAATATGTAAGTTATTTTGGCAAAAAAATTTATGCTAAAAAAAATATTCAAAATTACTGCCTCACGCTCACTAGGACCCCACTTTAATGAAAAAATGCTTAGCCTATTAAGTAGATATCGGCAGTCATATATCGTTCAAATTGTAATCAAAATTTTACCCTTAGTTTAGTACTAGGAAATCCGAAAAACAAAACAAAAATAACTAATAAAATTAACCATTTGGAAAATAGTTGCATCTCCAGTCTAGCATAGTTCACAAAAAAAAAAGAGATGTTTTCAAACAAACATTTCATCTCATTCATTGTTTGTTTGCTTTAAAGATAGAAAAAAAGGCGCCAAGAAAATGTTATCTTGGAATGTTTTGTCGATCATACAAAGTGCAACTTGAAAGAGGCAATATAGACTTAGTAAAAATAATAGTTGTGTTATTCTCCAAATTCACAATCCTTTTAATGTAATGAAAACGATTACTCTCTTTTATGTGTGTTATTGCGTATAGCCCGAACGGGTAATAAGATGTGGTGCTAATACTAATAACAATATTAATAATAATAATAAATGTTACGAAAGAGAGTAAAATAACTGGAGGTGATAAAAAAAAGGAAGAAAATGAAATATATCCTATCAAGATAGTTTGGATTCCTTTATACTAATATTCTTAGGGGAAATGAGAAAAATAATTTTGTGGACAAAATATTTAAAAGAAAAATACAAATTCAAATAAGTATATTGATTGGCTATATGGGAAAAAAATTTACACAACATGCAAATGGGATTAAACGGGAAAATAGTGGGGATGTTATATTAAGGATTGATAGTTTTTCGAACTAGTAGTAAGTAGCCCCTGATAATTCAAAAATCAATGACAAGGCTCGTCTTGGCTGGCCTTATGGTGTCGGAAAAACCGGGGTTCAAATCCCGGCCAAGTGTACTAGGAGTGTTTGGTCCTACTTGGCTTCCAGCTCTCCAAAAAATGCATGTGCATCTTCTCAACATTCTACCTCCTTAATCCCTTAAATAATTAGTGAATTAAAATGCATTCACCAGGACACAGTAAAAACGTGAGGAAAAACAAATTTCAGACTAATTTTCATATAAGACGACTTTTAAAAAAACAACCTAATATCTTGCGGACGACATTTCACATACAATTTTTTAGTATAGTTTTTGTTATTTTCTGAGCATTATTAATATATTCTAAAGTAACAAACTGCAGTCACATGATTTGACGTATAAATACACGAGAGTAAAACTAGTAGCTTTTCTAGCGGTCAGCCTTCCTATTAAAATTGAGCTGTAGAAACCCATTAGAAATAAACAATGAATGTTAATTCTCATCTTGTATGATGTTCCAATGACAGGTAAGTAGAGGCAGGCGTTTGAATCCCGGTCGGGCGTCTAATTTTTCATCATTTTCTTATTTCTAATTTTCATATATTCGTCCCATTAATTGGAACATGCAGATAGTCTGGACGGGTAGTAATAACACGATGGAAAGGAAAAACAAATTGTAGGTAAGCAATATCAAGACACATGATGTAGGTTATTGTGGTGTGGTACAAAAATAGCACAATTTATATGCACTTCGCTAATGTATTTTCGTGCTATCTCCCAGTGACACCATTAATAATTATTATACGACGTCTTATCGTGGTGCCACGATTTCAAGTCCTTGTTTATGTGTGACCATGTGTGCGCGCGCGTATGAAATGTAAGTTTATCGGGCGATAACCTCAAGACAAGTGTATTTATTTGTGACACAAAGGAACGGGCTGACTGATAACTCCGAAACCAAAGAAAAATAATGATGGGAACCGCTCCTGCATATTACCTTCACAACACAATAAGTATAGTTTCAAGCTAAAGTGATGGTTATGCAGAAGAATAAGAATAAAGTCTGCACCACCACCAATCAAATAAAAATAAACATTGAAAAGGGATGGAAGAAAACGTGAAGTTAACGCGAGTATTTTTACAGTTTTTTTTTTTGCTATAATAAATAAAATATTCTCCGTCAGAAATGTTTAGTTTGATTTTGTACACATAGTAATATCAACAGTCCTTGAATATCTGTCATGAGCATCCATGAATTTGAAAACTTTTTCTCTTCGTTTTAAAAGTTTATAATCAAAAGTCAATATTATCTCGACAAATTTTCAAGAATTGTTGACATTGATATGTGTACACAATCAAACTAAACGTATCTGTTTGAGCAATATTTCATTGATTGTATATAAAAAGCTCAAACTTCCCCATTACTGGCACACTAGACTAGATGAGCTTGACATTTGGTTCGCATGCCCACCAAAGCGTGTACGTGTGTGTCGATATTACCCTGTGATTAGAAAGTACACGTTATATCCCATAGTACTAGCTAGTGCAATGTTGGTGGATGCGTCTTGAGAATAAGTAACAGAATCTACAAATCGCAAAATGACACAACGGGACGAAGAAATTAGAGGTTAACAGTTTTAGAGGATGCAATGAGCGAGACCTCCCATTTTCCTTTATCTATGTTTGAGGCATGGAAACCTTAATAAATAGCTCATACTGACAGCTAACATCCACAAAAAAAACCAAGTCACTTGTATTAATTAATACAATGTGATTTCTAAAGATGGAATTTGAAAACATAATTTAACCCCACGCCAACCCCACAAAAGTAATATTATAATGAAACACCAAACATTGAACTTAGCCTGGTTTTTAATATTTGTAGCTAGCAACCCCGCACGGCGTTGCCCGTGACCCACTGTGGTATAAGAGTTTTATATAAGCCACCCTACCTCCTCACAAAAATGGTTTAGAATTACGGTCGATTTCGTGCCCCCCCAGGAGGATGAGGTATATTTGTATTACAGTTATCTATGAAACGTAATTCTAAACCAGATTAACAATATTTTCTTCAAAAATATGTTAAAAATAGCCTGATTAAAAAGCCAGTTAAAAATTTAAAAATCCGGCTTCGAGGTGCATTCGGATCCCTTCCATCCACCTATAATCTTTATGTGCTGTAGATTTGGTTGGGTATCGCACAGAAACAAGCACACACAAACAGACAAACACTTCCTTTTATTATTATGGATCAGAAAGTGTTAGGGACTTTTGATTAAAAATTTCAAAATAACTTTGAAGTGAGTGAGCCCAAAATTAAATGTTGTAATTTAATGAACGTTCCTGTAGTCAAGTAAAATTTGAACTTTTTTTAAAAAATGTTTGCTATTTTAGTTGTTTTTTTCAAAAAACATATTTAAAGTTGAACATTTTCTGTTATTGCCCAAGATTGTTTTCATTCAGACAATTTTAAATACATTGTATAGCCTATTTGTTTATGTATAATAAGTAGGGTTATGATGTTTAAAACGTCAAATTTTTACTATTTCATTTTAATGAATAAGATATAAATATGTCTTAATCTGCTATAATTACAAAGATTTGATTTTAATATAGATGCAATTTAATATTAACACATTTTTACCGTTTTTGGGAGTATTAACACACCATTTTGAAGAATTTTCTAAAAAGAAGTGAAATTTAACCACTAGCAAAGATTATGTTTTTACATTGTAAATAATACTAGTAAAAATGATTATGGCGAAGAAAATTATAATCACTAAAACTGTAATGACAATTAATTCATTCATATATGATTAAGTTATTGAAGAGACTCAGATATAAACGTGTTTTTATTTTTACTTTCTCGTTAACTCACAGGTAGAGAAAGTATAGTATCGTCAAAAAAATCGAACTCAATATTTTGATGAATCTTGACGTTTTATGACCCCCGAATCCAAAAAAAGTTGTTTTTGACTTTCCGTCTGTCTGTCTGTACCACCAACTAGAACCTAAACTGTTATTTAGGATTTTCATAGGGTTGCTCAAAGGGTTTTTGGAATTGGATATCCAACCCTAAAATTGAGGGTAGTTTACTAAAGGGCAAAAAGAGAAAAAGTCAATTTTCTCTAAATCGGCTCTAACGATTTTGATTAAATTTCATTTCTAAGCATTTATAAATATTCCAAACAAAATGACTTCAAAGGCTCCGGTCTGGTACGTTAATTATCTTTTTTTATAATATCTCCTAAACTATTTGAGATATGAAATTACTTATCATTATAAATATGTAGGTCTCTTTATAATACAAATATATGTTGATGGATGTCGACGTTTCAAGACCCCCCAAACCCTAAAAAGTGATCTTTGCAATGACATTTGTTTGTGTATCTGTTTAAACTTACAATTAAGAGTAGTTTAAGAAAAGGCGAAAAGAGAAAATATCGATTTTCTCAAAATTGACTAACAATTTTGATTAAAATTCGTATCTAAGCGTTGATTAAGATTATAAATAAACTGGATATTTTCATTTTACCATGAAAATTAATTTTAGGGTACTTTACAGAAGAAGAAACTTCCGTATCTTCGCAACAATTTGAGATACTAAATAACTTATCATTGCAAAAGTGTAGTACTATTAAAAATAAAAAACTTATATGAAATATATATTTTATAAAACCAATAGTTTCTGAGATATTGGTAAATATATTAATACAATTCTGTGAGCAATAGTTGTAAAAAGATACTACTCTAGTTTTAAAGCAATAATTCTCCAATGCCATAAAGTAATTAAATATAAGTAAATCTCTAAAAGTGTATGTTGTCATAAACCTCTTAGGAGAAATGTTAGTACAAGAATGATCTATATCCATTTTAGACTCAATAGTCAATATCTACATTTTTTATTGGTCAAAATTACTATAAATGAGGAATTTAATAGCAATGCGATGGCATGAAGCTTTGCAAAACCTAATAAAATGTCGAAAATTGTTACCGGAAATTGAAATTTTAATTCTAAGTGTTTACCCTTGTGGAGCCAACATTGATCTTTTTTTTATCGGTCCAAACATACAAATGAGGACAGCAATTCTTTAAAAACAAAATTATAAAATTTAAAGCCCGGACTAATTTTTTTTTTTTACATAAGTATAGTACAATTTATGCCTGGGTTTGCTAGTGTATATTATTTTGTTTCACATATATTACGAATTTTGAGTAAATATCTCCATTTTCAAACAATAGAGCGAGAAAGTCCGTGAGGAGTTCCGTACCATTTATTTCAAATTGTAATTGTTCATATGAACCTAAATAGATAATCTTTGAAATATTACATTTCATCATTCGCAGCCCAGTAGTGGAAAGATTAGCCAGAACCGTTGGCTAAGGGACACCCGAATGTACTAATAGTATTTACTTTCCGGGGAGGTTATTTCTATGTCCCGATGAGATAAGATTATGGTGATAGCTTAACCTTTAGCTTAACTAACCAAACCCTGGTGACCATTTGGATAATTCCCTTTTCGGAAAAATTAACCAAGGCATCAGCCGCGAATAAAACCCAGGACCCCTAGATTCATAGCCAGGTGCATTGACCACTACATTATAGGGCCTGTACTTTACTCAAGGTAAGTTATATTTTATAAAGCCATAGTTATATTTTTAAGGCAGTGTTTAATATTTTAAAGGCCATATTTTCATACACATATGCTCTTATTTTTAGGACATATACCTCCAAACCATAATAATAATAATAATAATAAACTTATTAGTGTAGTAAGCCATGAGAAGCGAACAGTAAAGATTATTAAAAAAATTAAAAAACAACACTGTTTTGGTGTTACATTCTGCTTGTCACTTGTTATCATCGTAGACTTGAGTGAAGAGCAAACATGATAAAAGAGGGGAAGGACGATCTAGGCCAAAGTCACCCTGCCCAGACTGTGCTTCTATCTAAAGTGGAGGAGGGGGAGGGAGAGAGAGAGAGAGAGGACGGAGTAAAGGTCACACGCATGTACATCTAAGCGCTGTTTCTTACGCGTGCGCTGCAAGACGCAATCCCTACGCAAGACACACCACTTGGGATACTATGGACTGCATTACATCGTGTCACCTTGAATAGTCATAACTAAAAACACATATTTTTAAGCGGGGTCATCACAAGGCACCACCTTGCTTAGTAACACTACAATACTCTATACAGACTATACTTTTAAGAGGAGTCAGCACAAGGCACCACCTTGCTTAGTAACACTACAATACTCTATACAGACTATACTTTTAAGAGGAGTCATCACAAGGCACCACCTTGCTTAGTAACACTACAATACTCTATACAGACTATACTTTTAAGAGGAGTCATCACAAGGCATCACCTTGCTTAGTAACACTACAATACTCTATACAGAATATACTTTTAAGGGGAGTCATCACAAGGCACCACCTTGCTTAGTAACACTACAATACTCTATACAGAATATACAAGGCTTCATAAGTGATATTAAAGTCTGTAAAATCAGACCATAGAGAATAGAAATGTATCAAAAAAACACAAAACCATGCAAAATAATATCTATTTATGTTTACCTTTTTTTAACGAAGAGGCAAAGGAAGATTCCCAATCATAAAGTCTATTCTCCTCCACTTGTCTGTGATGCACTTCACTTTATCTACTAGCTAGATTTATTTAAACACGCAATAGTAGAGTGCACAACACTAATAAGTTCATAATTACTTTCGTCACTGAACAACAATCTAACTTAATAGTTATAGCTAGTCTTAGTTAGTAGTGTTAAGCATTTAGCCATTTACAATTATTTTTTTTAAACAGTTGGTTAAAATCACAATAAAGTTACAAAGTTTAATTTATCCCGGAAATCGCTGATTAATATCTAACACTTTCTACACAAGAAAACTAGTACTAGGCTTCCAAGTCTTTACGACACAGAAATTAAGTTTGTATTGAGCGCGCAAATACTAGCCTTGTGCACACGCGCGAGCTTGAACACGGGATGATAGAAGGAGGGGGGATAAAGGTAGTATGCGATTGGTTTTTGGCCAATCACGTGATGCTGGCCCCGCCCACCAGACCGACTAATATTCTCGCGGAACGCATCGCAGAGGACAGAGTTAAACCTGCAACAAAACCAAACATGATTAATTAATGATTAATTAACAAGATCAATAAAACAACACTCATAAAAAACATTTTTCAAACTTGTTGGATTGCCATAAGAATAATATAAGCCAAACAACGGTAGATTTGTTTACAGTGAGTAAAGGCGTAGGCCCATACATTATTTTATCTTAATGGCTATGACTAAAGGTAGATCTACTACAGACAATGGCACACCCAGAAATCTAATTGGGGGTGGAGGCAACACAATCAAGGATGTAACCAGGATAAGATTCTGGTACGGGTAGGTGAGAGGGGGGGTGTTTATGGCGCTGTGGTATTTATACATAAGCTATTTACCTTTTTTTTCATTGTAACTAAGGGAAAATTTTACATAAATTCCTTAACAAAGTTTATTTTAGAACAAAGGTTTGTTAATCAATAGATTATAAATCAAGGGAGTTAGAAAAGTTGGCAGGTTAAAGGGTTCCGAACCCCTCCTGGAATTTGATAGACGTATAAAAACTTCAAATTGCTAAGGATGGTAACATTTTCTAGCGGACTCCCTTACTGACCTACACCCCCTCTATAAATATTAGCTTTAACCTATACGTACTAGGTTTGGTTTTGAAACCAAACAAAAAATAAATGCTAAAAAATTATTTAAAAAGTACCCGAAGACTTTAAACAGATAAAAAATAAGAATGAATATTCATTATATAAAAAACAGTCTAATGAAGAATTATTTAAATATTTTTTTTAAATCCGTCAATTACTACTTGTATGTTCACTGTCACATAAACATTGTCACGAGTCTTTGATTATTATACCAAAGTAGTCCTCAGAATTCCTAGCAACAAACGCATTCTACTACCCGACACTAGACATGAGCTCAAAGTTAAGGTCACAATAAAATTCAAAGCATAAAAAATCATGATTAAAAAAAAGTAATGTTCGTACATAAAAAGTAATGAATCCATAAAATACAATCTCAATGTTTAATGTTATTATTGCCATCATTATTACTAGACTATTCATTACATTTGGCTTTATTCCTGTATGCCTACTGTTTATTCTTTGTGTGGAGGGTTAATGTTACAAAGAGGAAAGAAGGATTACAGGCTAGAGGAATAAATAAAATAGTAATATTCTCATTTCACATGGGCTGTACGCATGCGCCAAGAAACCAGAGGAAGTTGGCGTCAACCCCTAAACATCCTTGCTAGTGTAAACAATTTGGTAGGTGTAAACAATCGGTACAATTATAAACTAGACCACCTTTGCGCTCTATAGTGCGTTCATACGCTCATCGGTGTGAAAGAAGATTGGGGTGTTTGTTTCTTGTGATCTGTTTTGTTGGTGAGTTCGGGGTTCTATTCCTGGCCGGGTATATTGAAGTATTTTTTCATAAATTATTTTATTCTTTATATCCACGCAAATAAGGTATATTTCCTATGAATTCTAATGTTCTCCTTTCAACGCCATTAGTTTAAATATGCGGATAGCTAGAACCGGTAGTAAGACGTACTAGATACACTATTTTTAAGTAAAACAGGCGGGTCAAATAAAAAAAATTAAAAAGTTGGCGGGAAAGTCTTATTTACTTTTTTCTTTTTCAAAACTAATATTAATATATTATAATTACGTATAATAGAGTGACATGATTAAGTAATGTATAAACACATTGAGAATGCAAAGAAAGCTATCATAAATACTTTAGTGGCGTAATATGTTTTAAGGTTCGTTTATATTTTAGAAGATTTATATGATGGGGTGTGAGATGAGTGAAACTGTGAATTAACTTTCCAGTATTATTTCAGAATCTGGGTTAAGCCATGTTGAGGAGATTCTCAAGAGCGATAACAGATTCTCATCAGTAGGTCTATTTCTAAGATAACTTTTCCTAAGTTTCATGGATGAAAACACTTGTTCGCATGCATATGAGGATACTGAACAAACATTACGATATATTTCGGACATGAATTAGCAAGTATGTGATTATTGATTTTTGACATGGTTTTAATAAAAATCCAGTTTTGTTGTGTTTAAAAACGCTTGCTTCACAACGCAACCTAATTTAATAATTTATTCGACTGGCAGGATTGAACACACCAATGGGCCTTAGTTTGCCCATAACTTTATATAAACATTAAGTCAAGTTATGTGATATGAAGCCGTTACTCTTGATATATAGCATCAATACTCTTAAAATAATACAGTTAACATTGTTGACATAAAAAAAAGTTAATGTTTGTTCTATTATTATTATTATTAGCAACGCGTCTTACTACCCGTTCGGGTTGTACGCACTTACGCTAATGTGCAATGGTAGGGTGATTGTGAGATGAAATGGAGGACCTACAGTTTAACGTGGAATCCGAACCACGGTGGAGGCCTGGCATTCCCCACATTCACAAGATGTATTGTCAGAGGTGAAGGAAGGGTTTGGTAATCAGATAAATCTGTGCCGGGACCGAGGATTGAACATCGGCCGCCAGCACATAAGTTTGACACCTTACCCCTAGACCACCAGGTCACCTAATGTTTGTTCTAAGACGGCCTTTAAAACGTGCTCTTACTACAGCTATAGGCCTACCAGCAAATTCGTAATTAATTCAAAAAGTAGTCTAAAGTGATTTTTTTTTAATTATTATTTAGCACCGCGTCTTACTACCCGTTCGGGTTATACGCTTTAAGTACTAATTACGTTAATGGATTAGGAATTGGGAAGGTTGAATTAGAGGAAGTGAACCCGCATTTGCGTGGAGGGAGAGTGGAAAACCATTAAGGAAAAACCACCCCCAGTTCACCCGACCGAGATTCGAACCTCAATCTCCCCGTCCTGGGAAGTCGACCCTAACACGACTAGCGCGTTATCCAACTACGTCACCGAGGCGGGTCTAAAATGAAATGGTTTTCTTTTTGTCCACCAAAAACTAGTGTATTAATAACAATATTTTTAGCTAATTGATGAGTTAATATTTCACAAACTTCAGCAAGAGATAAAAAGAAGATGTATATGACGATAAGCTTACGTCATGATAACTTATCGAAGTAGGTCGTTCACCATATACGACATAGAGCCGCTGATAAATTTAGCATGTTGCCAACTTCTAAGAATCAGAAACGTCAAAACTTTGAAGGAACATCGTTTCTCAACAAATTTACATATTCATATTTTGAGGAGTTATGAAAAACGTAATTTATTTATGGTACTATTAATTTATACGAACCCGCCTCTGTTCCTACGTGGTCTAATGTGCTACTCTCACAATATATAGACTTGACTGCTAATGACGGGGAGATAGGGGTTCGAATCTTGGTCAGGTGTACTGAGGGTGTTTTTTCCTCAAATGGGTTATCACTCTCCCTCCACGCAAATGCGTATACATTTTCTATAAGTTCAATCTTCTTAATTCTTAACATATTATAGTTATTAGTACGTATGCATTAACCTGAATGGGTGGTAAGACGCGGCGATAAAAAAAAAGTAGACGTAATGGTTGTTTCGTGTATACTGTCATCAAGCCTAGGATTATTTTCTTTACCCTTGACGTGAACGCTGTGTATGGATAAGGAGAGTAGTTGGAGGAAGTGTATCAGAATTAACGTGGGGAGTGAATGGGAAAAACCAAAGTGATAAATAATCGATTAATGGTAAGCCACTCCTATTGCACCTAGCCGAGATTCGAAATCCAACCTCTTGGTCATCGGCACTCGAGTTACGCTTTAGATCATGAGATCGCCAGAAAATTGACTTGAGTTTAAAGACCTTATTGAAATAGCTTTGAAAATTAGTCTTGAACTGGTTTGTATTTTTTTTCATGTAAACAATTTATATTAACATTTTTAAAAAAATGCTTGAAGATAAAACATCTTCATCCGCCAGTCGCAGATGGTTCCTAACGCAGCATCCGAAAAAAGATATTCAAATCTCCCATCACTGGATGACGTCACAGCTACCCATAGAGAGGGGAGGAGGGAGAGAGACCTTGAAATAAACTTGACTTGAAAGGAGAGAGGGGAAGTAACGGAGGGGTTGTATTAATAGGAAAGTCGATCCTTCGCCTGCGCATGCGTGCCTTGTTCACAATCAGATTCCCCTCTCGACACCGCTCTATAGTGTCTGTCAAGGGAAAAAGGGGTGGAGGGTGGGAGAATGGACGCAATGAAAATAAACACAGTGCCAGTAACCCGGGCCAATACGTGGGAAATGCCAACACATTTCTTTGGACAACCCTAGGTACTAGCTGAACCTTCGGGCTTATATTTTAATATGTGTTTATTTTAAACATATACCTCATCTTACTACCCATACAGACTATCAGCATATTTACACTATAGGAGTAGGGATGGGCAAGGTAAGGAAATATACCCAAATTTGCGTGGAGGTAAAGTTCATTTTTGTTCACCCGACCGGGAGCCGAACTCTTACCTCCCGTGACTGGAAGAAAAGTAGAGGACATTGTTGGACCTTGCTCTACCCCTAGCCCACCAGTTGAGAAACATAGTTTCAATATGTAGAGGACATTGCTGGACCTTGCTCTAACCCTGGCCCACCAGTTGAGAAACATAGTTTCAATATGTAGAGGACATTGCTGGACCTTGCCCTACCCCTGGCCCACCAGTTGAGAAACACAGTTTCAATATGTAGAGGACATTGTTGGACCTTGCTCTACCCCTGGCCCACCAGTTGAGAAACACAGTTTCAATATGTAGAGGACATTGTTGGACCTTGCTCTACCCCTGGCCCACCAGTTGAGAAACACAGTTTCAATATGTAGAGGACATTGTTGGACCTTGCTCTACCCCTGGCCCACCAGTTGAGAAACACAGTTTCAATGTGTAGAGGACATTGCTGGACCTTGCTCTACCCCTGGCCCACCAGTTGAGGAACACAGTTTCAATGTGTAGAGGACATCAGGAGACCTTGCTCTACCCCTGGCCCACCAGTTGAGAAACACAGTTTCAATGTGTAGAGGACATTGCTGGACCTTGCTCTACCCCTGGCCCACCAGTTGAGGAACACAGTTTCAATGTGTAGAGGACATTGCTGGACCTTGCTCTACCCCTGGCCCACCAGTTGAGAAACACAGTTTCAATGTGTAGAGGACATTGCTGGACCTTGCTCTACCCCTGGCCCACCAGTTGAGGAACACAGTTTCAATGTGTAGAGGACATTGCTGGACCTTGCTCTACCCCTGGCCCACCAGTTGAGAAACACAGTTTCAATGTGTAGAGGACATTGCTGGACCTTGCTCTACCCCTGGCCCACCAGTTGAGGAACACAGTTTCAATGTGTAGAGGACATTGCTGGACCTTGCTCTACCCCTGGCCCACCAGTTGAGAAACACAGTTTCAATGTGTAGAGGACATTGCTGGACCTTGCTCTACCCCTGGCCCACCAGTTGAGGAACACAGTTTCAATGTGTAGAGGACATTGCTGGACCTTGCTCTACCCCTGGCCCACCAGTTGAGAAACACAGTTTCAATGTGTAGAGGACATTGCTGGACCTTGCTCTACCCCTGGCCCACCAGTTGAGGAACACAGTTTCAATGTGTAGAGGACATTGCTGGACCTTGCTCTACCCCTGGCCCACCAGTTGAGAAACACAGTTTCAATGTGTAGAGGACATTGCTGGACCTTGCTCTACCCCTGGCCCACCAGTTGAGGAACACAGTTTCAATGTGTAGAGGACATTGCTGGACCTTGCTCTACCCCTGGCCCACCAGTTGAGAAACACAGTTTCAATGTGTAGAGGACATTGCTGGACCTTGCTCTACCCCTGGCCCACCAGTTGAGGAACACAGTTTCAATGTGTAGAGGATATCAGGAGACCTTGCTCTACCCCTGGCCCACCAGTTGAGAAACACAGTTTCAATATGTAGAGGATATTAGAGAGCCAGCTAATGACTACGATCCCCTATCAGGTCCTAATGAGTCTGTTATGTCTCAGTCATTTCCATGGCTATAAGACACCGGATCTTCTGAACAAGGCGTAATCTAAAATCAGGAGAGGCGAAGCTTTTTATAGGGGTGTCCCGGGTTGACTTTGACCCCAAAGACAGAGATTCACTCACTCTATGTCGAGGCGGGATATCTGAAAAAGGTCATGATATATTTTAGAAGCCTTTATCTAGGGTGAGCAACCCCGTCACCAATTGCCACAAGTGGCGAATTTCGAATTTGCAATCAAAGTGTGGCGGTTTTGGCTATGCCACCTGTCACAGTAGAATAAACTTTTTCCTGACGGCATTTGATGGTTGTAACTTGTAGGCTAACTTAAGTATTGCACAATTTCGTATTAAATTGGCTTATCTTTTCAATTTGAACAATTTTTATTGTTTGCGTTTGAGACAGTTGTAAGTGATTAGTCAAAGAGTACATGTTTTGAATAAACTTGTCCAAACAGTTTGTGTTGTTTTAAAAGTTCGATTGGACAACCTAATGTTTCACTCTTTATACATTGTGGCGAATTTAACTTCTCATTCACCACACCTGTGCCCACCTCTGGCCTATATTTTGTTAAAAAAAATTCTTGATATCATCGCTCAGGAAACAGAAGGTCTAATGGAGAAAATATTTATTTTAGCTCTCTCGCTCTCAATTAACTGTTTCCAAGACCTCTCGCTCTCAGTTATGTCTGAAGGTGGTGTATTGGTGTAAGGAGCTACTGGCAACATCGACGAACCAGCGTTTCACAATTTGTCTTTGAGGGAAGATTGAACACACGTAAACAAAGATAATGGCAACGCTGTTTCCCCAGTAGAAAGCATGCAGCTCATGAGATATAATTATTCACTTGTAGTCTGGATTGCCAGTGGCGGGAGTTTCGGGATTCGAATCCTGGCCGGGTGCTGTGCGGGCGATTACCTCCCTCCCCCACCCCCTCGACTGTTTATCTCTATCTCTCTCTCCAGGTAAATGCAGGCGTATTTCTCTTTAATTCTATTTACCTATGCTTATCAGATGGCCATGATGGGTGGTGAGACACGAGGCACAAAAAAACTTCTCCCCCTTCCTCTTTTACATTTTATCTGTGCTCCTCCCTGAAAGCAAAGTCTGATAACTAAACGAATGATATACGATGTGTGCTATCTATACTAATATTATAAAGAGGAAAGTTTTGTTTTTTTGTTTGTAATGGATAAACTCAAAAACTACTGGACCGATTTTAAAAATGCATTCACCAATATAAAGCTACATTATCAGCGAGTAACATAGGCTATATTTTATTTTGAAAATTTAATATATTTTTTTGAAAATTTAATTTATTCCTCATAAAAATGTCGATAGTCAATCATATTTTATGGTAGAGTCTATGATGATTCTTCAATATGTGTGTTGAAAATAATAATGCTGGGGGAGGGAGGGAGGGAAGGGTCTAGTAGAGAATATGAAGGAATCCTATAAATCATAATGAAAAGCAATAAAGTTTGTAGACATTTTAAAATATATATAAAAAAAAGTTTTACGAAAAATTAAATCAGATAATTCCTTGTTTATTATTATTACAGAATATAATAGCTGAAGCAATTATTTATGCTTTTTAGTGAGGAATTCGATTCCCGTGTCCAGGTGGCATTTTTAAATTTTCAGAATATTATTATCATCATCTTCTTCGTGCTAAGCAGTTGCCTAAGTTTGTTTTAGCGTTATTCAATTCCAGTATCCCCAGCCATCAAATGTGTCATGTACAGCCCACTTGACTTGGCGCTTGAATATATAAAAATGGATTTATTACTTTGATGAATACTCAGATATTCTTCCTATAGCAATCTTGTATTGAACGTATCAATAAATAATAGTGGAGGTTAGAAGAACACTCATTCCCGTATTACCATCGCATTAGACGATAGACCAATAAAAAGGAAGAGCCTTTTAGAAAATAAAAACTTATTCTTTTGCGGCTATATATATAACATTTTACTACATTGGTGTTATTTTATAGGTGTTGATCAAATCTATCAAAAGTGACCACTGCAGATCACATACTTGACGCCTGAGTACGGGAAAGTAGATAAAGTAAATAGGAACTATACAATCTGATTTTCATAGGTCTATTATTTGAAAACTGAAAACCCAATTTGGCACAATACCAGAAATAAGAATATTGCAATATTGTGTTTACATTCTTAGTCCATTTGATTAAATTATTATTGCAAAGATAAATATATAGTACATATAATGCATTAGAAAGTATAATTGGGAGCTTTTGATAACTTTTAGATGAACTTAATAAATAATAGTATTTATCACCACGTCTTACTACCCGTTCGGGTTATACGCTAACTTAATAAAGAAACCCAAATAAGATATATTTATAGATTGCCAAATTTTAGTGACTTTCAATGTTAATTTTTTTTTAGCAATACGTCTTACTACCCGTTCGGGTTATACGCCTATGTACCAATTACACTAATGTGTTAGGGATTAGGAAAGTTTAGCTTAGAGGAAGTGTACCTGAATTTATGTGAACGGAGTGTGGGAAAATATTTAGGAAAAAAACACCCTTAGTGCATCCGATAGGGATCGAACCCTAATCTTTTCATCTTCGGCAGTCTATTCTAATCTGACTACGTGACCACCGAAATGGGTTTTCAATCAATGTTGGTGGTTAAAGTGGGCTCCCTATAAAAATCAAGGTTTACTTCCCGAGGCTCGAAATGAAGACACCTACAACACAAACCCCTTGTCCTCGCTGTCCACCCCTGCCAACCAGTCGGAGACGCTGGACAGAGTGGTTGGACGGTAGACATCCACTCTCTCGGATAACAGGTTTCGTTGATGCCCTCTTCCCCCTCCCAACAAACCCTAACCTTTCACTGTGGACCACATAGGCACATACATTGCCCAAGACACCAGCCGGGGTGTCGGGGGAGGGGGTATGAGGTACCCAAAGAGGAGGAGGAGGAAACGTCTCGTTTGTTAGCACCAGTCACACAAGATATTACCAAGAAAAATAATATAGCTAGGATTACGTCACATAAGGAATTAATTATATGTATGGATTTTAGTAGGAAGGTGCATTAAGTAAGATGAAAAGTTATTTTTTTGCCGTCAACAATGATAACATGTTAATATATTATTAGTATTAAGTTAGTTATAATATCTATAAAAGGGGAAAGTTAAAGATCACACAAATGTACGTATAGCTAACTAATTCTCTGTCAGAACATGAGCTCGCCATTCAACCTATTACTGAGACACTTCTATCCAATCCCGAACCTATTTTAATAGGATATTATCCTCATATCGACTTCTTGGTCTACCTAGGGCACAGACAAATAGTATACACAGACACTCAACCTCCAAGTTAAAATGGTTGCGCTCCTTTTGGCAGCTTGAGTCCTTCAACACTAGGATCACTGCGGTTAGTCCCATCATCACCCAGCAGTGACAATAGCGAAGCCCAGTGTTGAAGGACGCAGCGAAACCCCCCGTAAGGTTGAGAGTCTGTTTCTTACTTGTCTGTGACCTGGGGGTAGTGTATCTTCAGGTTTCCCAACTATAATTTTGTGTGTTCACCTGTCATCAACCATACGCTACACATGCACCCTCCTAACCCCAATCACCCTTCTTATCAACTTACACACCATCATTTTAAATATGTTTGTGGATACTTGTAAGCCATAAAGTTCTTAATTATGTAACTTTCTCCACTTTACTGCTTGTTCATCCTTCTTAGGCCCTAATATCTTTATCAGAACTTAGTTTTTAAAACGTATAAATATGTGAAAATTGTTTTAATAACTTTAATAATTTGAAATCCACTTGGGTGTAATGAGAGTAGTTTTTCCATAATCGTTTTCCATTCTCCCTTCATATAAATGGGGATAATTTCTTCATCTTTAACACATTATCATAAGTTATTATATGTGCGTATAATCTGAATGGGTGATAGCAAAAATTCAGAATTATGTAATGAGGACATGTGAAAAGCGTATAGGGGAAAATAGTCAACTTGACTGTCCATCTACCATCAAAATTCTAATCCACCCTCTTGTCACCCCTACCCACGCCCTTTTTGTGTGTGTGTCAAGGATCATCCATCGTAAGCGGCACCATCATCTTTCTTTGATCTGCCAGTCAGCGTATAATAAAGTAATATAAATAACATCTCACATCCCCTAACTCTTGTCCTCAACCAGTTTTTTTTTCAGTAAGAGCAAACAACACGACTTAAGGAGAACTTGGTAATGGAGTGAAATAATTGTTCTGGCTAATGGAAAAATAGTGACTGTTTGTACAATCCAAACTCTTGCATAAAATCAAATCATAACCATCATTTAAAAAAGTCCATAAATATTGTTTTGGAGTTTTATATAAAATGATCATGTTTAACAGCTTGTTCATAAACGGCTTAATCTAAGGGGAAAGGGCGAGGCGGGTATATTTTAAATGAAATGTAACAACGTTTTGAAAAACAATCAGCCGAAATCTAAGCCTCAACCTGCCGTCACTTGCAATAAAGTTTAGTGCGAGCCTGATGCCTAAGACTTTATGACCACTGGTTAGGATTTTTTTTAAATAGTTAGATTTATTGAAGAATAGTACATCCAATCGACTCAGAAATTCCTTCTAGATTGATTTGAAATAAATAAAAGTTAGAATATAAATTAGTTATTCATATGTATAACTAGTTTTTTCTTGCCATCGCTTTTTTCCCCAATGACAAAAAGGTAAATACATTTTTAGCAAATCATTAAAGTATGGGTGATTCAATTTTTATATTAAAAATACTTAGATCTTAGGAAGGCCAAACCGAGATTAACGGCCGGGGGGCTCATTGTGCTGACCATATGACACCCTCTATCCGCAAATGTTGGCACCATCATCGCTAACGGTGGCGGCCGCTCGGTCGGTATAGCTATCTTGCGGGCTCACACCATGGCTTTTTTTTTATTATTAACTTGCTATGTTATATATTTATTATTACAGATACAAATTTAATGACGATAAATATGAACAGTGAATACGTGAAAGTAAATCTAGTAGCATTTCTAACTGCTAGATAAGCTATAAAAATTGAACTGTACATTAAAAATATATTTGAACCGCTATATAAATAAGTTATTTGAGAGTTAGAAACGTAATTAAATCGTTTTTAATGCGTTCATACGTTAGGTAAAGTGTTTTGCAGCTGTCAGCATTAAGATACACATTTTGTCAGCTATATTTAGGCCTAAATAGAGTGATGATTAAAGTTGAAAGTATTTTTTTATGCACCACGTGTTATTACCTGCTCAGGCTATCCATATAATGTTTTAAATAATAAAGAGAAGAAATCAAATTAATTGTTTCATGTGAAAGGAGACACCGCCC